>QAPG01001128.1:0-11001 GCA_004366825.1 Colletotrichum spinosum
ATATATATATATATATATATATATATATATATATTATTCAATATATGCTTTCTTATATTTCTTAAGTACTATATATAGATCAGGAAAGGCTAGCCTTTATTCTTAGTATTTGTAGTATAAGTAGAAAGTATTATTATTGAGAAATAAGATATCTCTATTTAATACTAAGGATCTTACTTTTAAGAGGCCTATCTTAAAGTTAACTTTAAATAAAATCTTTTAGAATCTCTTATTTTTATAATATAAGAAAGTAGAATATTTAGAAATTAAAGGTATTATCTATTTATATATATATAAAGCTCAAACCATCATCTTTAAAATATAAAATAAAAGGTTATAAATTATATTGCAATATTTGTATTTATTCTTACTTATTATAATGTTTAGAATATATTACCTATAAGTAAATATTGATCTCAGTAAAGCTATATAGTAATTTCATAATAATTATAACAAAGTTTAGAAAATATTACTTTTTGAAGCATAAAGGTAATTCAGTACTAATATATTTTATAAGCTTTAGTTTAATCTAAATATAGGCTTTTATTATACTATAGAGTTATATTATAATATTATTATATTTGAAGAAAGCTAAAGTTATTGTTAAAATTAACTATATAATATTCTTTTTAGATTATTGATAATTATATTAATATTTCAACTTTAGTATTATTTCTAATGTCTTAAAATATAAGTCTTAATGTATTATATATCTAATTGGTATTTTTACTTTTAACTTTATTAATCATATAAGATTTAAAGTATTTAGAACTTTTATAAACCATATATTTATGTTGAATCATTTCTATAATACTATTAACAATAATATTCTTGACTTCTTATTTCACTAATTTCTCAAATAATAGTCTAGGTATTATGATAATACTTCTTCTAAAGAAGTTGAGTATTAATACTGTATTTCACTATTTCTTAGTTATAAGACATATTATAAAATAAAACATGTAACTGGAATCTAGAACAAATAAGTTAATAATATATATTATATAATGTAGAAGTGTAGTAACTCTATAGAGTACATTTAGTTAAGGTAATATATTACTAATTATTTAAAAAGATAAAGGATTATTACATTCTATAGTAGAAGTCTTTTATAGTATTCATTATATATTTAAAGGCTAAGGGATGAGTATAGAGAAATCTATAGCTATTATATTAAATTATAAGCGTCTTTTTACTATTAAACTATAATTCAATTTCTAGATAGATTAAAAGATAGAATATAGAATTGATATTTATAGTTTTAAGAGTATTATAATATTATTTATTAGTTCTAATCTTAGTTTAAGAATCAGTATAAAGTATTAAGAATAGATTTAATCCATAAATAATAGATCTATATGGGAAGTAAATATAAGTATAAGGTTATTAATATATTTATATCTAACCCCTTATACCTAAAGCGCTAGCCTTGTTATATCTAAATATCCTTTTTATAGATAACTAAATAGTAGCCCAGCTAGGAGCTACTAATACGCCTTAATATATTCCTCCCTCTTATAAACTATATTCTCATAATCTTATAGTTTAAATAAAGTTGTTCCCAGATCCTAAAGACCTTTCTAATAATATATATTCTAACCTTCTTATTAGCTTTTTATTACTTCTTATACTTTAAATAGACTCTTAATATTCTTATCAAACTTCTATTCCTATAGTAGGAAGAGTAATACTATTTATAGAGTCTCTTAAAGGCTTCTCATATACTACTAACCCCTTATCACTATAGCTCCTTATTTGCTACTAACCTCTTATTACTAAAAACTCTTATTAATATAGCTTCTTATATACCACTAGCTTCTTATATATTACTAGCCCCCTTATTACTAAAACCTCTTATTAATATAACTTCTTATATATTACTGCCTTCTTATATACTACTAGTATTACTATATTGATATTATTACTACTATTATACTACTACTACCTTACTATTTCTCTAGTAATCCTTATCTTACTTAGCTATACTATAGCTTCTTATTACTATAGCTTCTTATATATTACTAGCTTCTTATTACTAAGACCTCTTATATACTATTACCTCTTATATATTACTATTAATATTATAACTATAACTAGAACACTATACTTCTAATAAATTCTTTATAAAGCTTAAAGCTATACTATATGTTATCACTATTACTACTATTTCTCTAGTAATTTCTTAATAAAACTTAAAGCTATACTACTACTATTATTACTACTCTTCTAATAATCCCCATACTAAAAATATAAGATCTATAGCTTTCTCTATATTATATTAGCCATATTAACTACTATATAGTTACCTCAACTATTATACTATAAATAGTATAACATTTATCAATAATATTTAGCCTTATAACCTTCTAGTAACTATTATTTCCCCTCCTAGGAGGCTATACCCTTATAGCTATTAAAACTCTTATTATATAAAAGCCTATATAATTATAAAACTCATAAAGACTTTAATTCTGCTATATCTCAAAACTCTATAGCCTAGGGGACTAAAGAGATTCAAACTATAATTAGATTTAGAATGCTAGCCTCTAGCTAACCTCCTGATCTTTTATACCCTTATAGTAATACTCTTATAACTTAAATAAAAAGCTCTTTCTACTATCACTAAACTAAGTCAAACCTCCTTATACTCTTTAGTATTACTAATTGCTAGTAATATTACTAGAAATACTTATTAATATTTCTATCATAACCTTCTAATCATTATAACTATATATAGCTATATAATATATACCCTTAAGTAAAGCATTCTTCTTTATAGTAACTACTTATAGTAGCTGCCTGGAGATATCTGAAAGCTTTTGAAACTCTTAAAAATATCTACTTATTCAATTATTATACTAGTATTCCTTTAGTATATCCCTTTTATAGTAACCTTCAAGCTATAGCTTTAAGTAATAGTCTTATTGTAGTCTCTTCTTTTTATATGCATACTAATACCCCTCTAGTAGCTTTTTATTCTTCTGATTACCTCAATATTAATTACAAGGAATAACGTACTTAAGAGGTAGGGTTTGCACTAGCTAAACCTGAAGTACTAGTACTATTTCTATAGGCCTCACCCCACTTAAACTACTTAAAATAAAACCTCACGTAGTATATATAGCTATATTTAATTACATATAATATATATTAGATTCTGCCCCCTAATTATATATAATAATTAAGAGTTGTATAATACTAAAGAACTATTGAACTAAAAAGTATATAATATAATAATTTAAGATATTTACTAAAGATACCTTTCTTTTAGTTCTTAAAAGAACTAATTAATAGCTTACTTAGTATAATACTTTTTAAATAGAAGTTAAGTCTTATAGCTTATAGGATTATTTTAATTCTAAAGTAATTATATAATAAAACTTCTTTTTAGAACCTTTTTAAAAGCTACTCTTAAGTAACTTTTTAAACACTAAGTAATATTAATAAGTTTTTAAAATACCTAGGTTAAATATTCTTACGAATTCTACTTATATAAGAATAAATTATAAGGAAGATTAATAATTCTTAGTAGATACTATTAAAGAAGTTTATATAAGAAATATTATAAATGTTATACAAAAAGATCTAAAGATCTATATAGCTTTTTATAATCTCTATATTTTAAAAGCTTAAATATATTAATATAAGTATTTAAACTGAACCTATATAATAATATAAATTATTAAATATATAAATAAAGTATCTTAATATTAATACTACTATATAAAAGAAACTATAATAAAATAAATTACTAACCTTTATAACTATTTTGGTATTATAAATAATTTATATTTCTAGAATACTATTATTATATATTATAAGATATTTTAATTCTCTAAACTTAAGTATCTTATTATAGAAATAGTAATTAAAATATAGGTTTAGACATAATAAGATACTATATATAAAACTTAAATAGTTAATTATACTTTTCTTATTATTAAAACACTTTGAATTTATAATCTTATATTTCTACTAATTTCGTTACTAAATACATCCTATATAGAGAATTATATATTTGTAATTTATAACTATTTAGACTCTTTCCTTTTAAATAAAACTATTTTAACTATTATAAAAATAATATAATATCTTTTTAAAACTCTTTTATATAGTAAGATTAACTATACTATTTTTAATATTATAGTAAAAGCTTTAGTTATTACTTTAAATAGTTAAAATAGTAAGAAGTATATTTAGAATTTAGATAAACCCTTAAACTTTCTAAAGTATAAATCAAATTATACTTTAATATATTATGATTATATGTACCTTTAGCTAACCTATAAAAACAAAGTATTAAATATTTTAACTAAAGAAAAAATTAAATAATTACTAACTTTAAATTTAAACCTCTTGAAGAAAACTTTAAATTTTAGGTAATAGTAATTATATAGTTAGCCTTCTAGCTAAAATAGCTATTATACTATATGATAAATATATTATAAAAAGGGACTTTAGTAATACCCCCTATAAGACTCTTTTATCTTTAATTTGAATACTTTAGTTTGTATCTTCTAAAATGAAAAATATCTTATAATTTCTTGAATAACTTCTATAAGAAACTATATTTAATATATCATAAAACCTATATGTATTAAAAGCTATAGAAAGATTAGGATCTTTATTATACTTAGTAAAAATAAAGAAATTAAGTTATATTTATACGATCTTACTCTTTATACTATTCTAATTATAAACTTTATTTCTTTTTAGTAATTATAAAAAGACCAAACCAATAAGATATTAGGTTAAACTACTTATTTTAACTATAGAAGAATAATTATTCTAAAACTATAATTATTAATATTCAATATAACTAGTAAGTCTTTAAATACTATATATCCTATAAGAAATTGATTACTTTAGTAATATAATTAATATAATACAAACTCTCTCCTCGATATTACTATTATTAGTAAAATACTATAGTTATTATTTAAAAGCCCCTGAGAAATAATAAATAGTTCTAGGATTAATAGCTAAGATATCTTAATAGAAAACCTCTTAATAACTTTATTTGAACTATATAAAGTATTTATATTACTAATAGTTATTTAAAGTATAATTAATACTAATCTACTTAGGAAATATATAAGGCTTATAATATGAATAAGATAAAACGTAAGATCTACTATATAAAATATAAGAATACTTTATATATTACTCCTAAGAAATATATTACTTTCAACATCTATTCCTATTATTAAAGTTCTAATAACTATACTTTAGCTTTAATATTTATAAATAGAACTACTAATTACTCTTGAAACCTTTACTTTATTAATTTTATTAGAATGATTATTATAAAAATATTTAAAAGCTTTATTATACCTTTTGAATATTAGTATAATATTAATATTAAAATCTTTAAATATAATAATAAGATCTTTAAATATAAGAATCTGAAATAGAATTGAACCTCTTAAGATATATATTTCAAACTATCTACTCTATATACTTAGAATTAAAATAGAAATACTAAATATCTTAAAGTAATTATGTAAATATATACAATCACTATAAATATAAAAGCAAACTACTCTACAAACTCTTCCCTAAAGCCCTAAAGGTAGTAATATTTCTTTATGATTAAATACTAATATACCTTTTAAACTAAAATATATTATATTAGAAACTTCATAAAACTACTTAAAAGATAATACTATAGAGCTAGATTTAACCTATTTCTATACTTATAGCTATAAATACTTTATTCTTATTATAGATAAAAGACTTAAATATAACTATTTAATATACCGTAAGAAATATAATTTTACCAGCTTTTAATTAACTCTAATTTGACTAATTAATATGAAATATACAACTTACTTCAAAATAAAATTATAATAATTCATTATATCCTTTTTAATATAACCCTTTTTTGAATAAGAATTTAACTTTTCTGTAAAATAACTTTAAATAGTTTGATTCTAATAGAATTCCTTACTAATTATAAAAATCAATACGTATAATAAAACTATTTAAATTTAACTTAAGTAATGAATTGGACTTTAGTAAAAAGTCCAATAAAGTGATTTATATTAAAATAAGAAGTATTTTTAATAGTTTAAAATCTTAGATCTATACATTAACTATCCCAAAGCTCTATAAAGTACTATTTAAAACTACAGAACTCATATTAATAACCCTTTTAGATTTATTTATTATATTCTTCTATAACTTTACATATATACATAAGATTATAAAGAGGCAAGGAGTTTAGATACCTCTAGAGAAAGTAAAATATAAGAGATAGATAAAGTACTATACTAGAATAACTAGGAGATTTTCATTCAAAACTACGTTTTAACTAATATCTTTTAGTTATTTTAGAACACCTTAAAATACTCCTATTTATAACTATAGAATAGTATAAATAATTAACTAAAAGGAGTCTTAGGAGTTTAATCTTTTTAAGAATTTCAAAATATAAATATTGTAAGTTTTAATAATAGACTTTAACTATAAAGCAAATTATATATTAGAAAGTATTAAAAGTATAAAGAAATAGAAGCTTTCTTTCCAGGCGTTTTGTAATAAGCTATTACTATTATTGATATCTTACTTAGTAATACTGATTTATCTATCTTTTAAAACTATAGTAATAGCTAAATACATTCATTTTAAAAGTTATATTAAATTATATTTATAGAATATAATCAGCAAGGTCTTTATAAAATGTTTAAAAGTCTTAGAATACTGTTATATTTATACCTTTAAGTTTAAAGAATAGAAATACTTCTTTAAAATTAAAACTTAACTAATTATCTACAGAAATCAATAATTATTAGATAACTATAAGATTTATATAGTTATTCTAGTAAGTATATTATTTTAAATCTTTATAATAATTTCTAACTACCTTGATCTCAAATTACTCTAATATAATATAATTAACATTGTTATATATATAATACTTAATGAAATTATCTATATAGAGATATTATTAAGTTATTAAATAGTAAACGAAGTTTACTACTTTAATAAAATACTATATGACTTTTACAAATCTCCTCTCTTATAATAATACTACTTACAAGCAAACTTCAAATATTTTAGCTTCAAATTTACTATACAAAAGCTATATTATTAATTTAAAAAACATATTATCTTCTTCTTCTATATTAACAACTATATGCTTTCTTTCTCCTTAAAAATACTTCTAAAATACTTATTTTATCGAGAGACTTTTAATAGGAGTATTATCTTAAGAAAAATAAAAACCTATAGTAGTTTCTTAGTATTAGAATTATTTAAAATTAAGTAGTATAATAACTTTAGTTCTTACAAATAGTATATATTAAGAGGCTTCTTGAATACCCTATAAAATATATATAATATATTATATACTTCAAAACCCCTCCAACAATCAAACAACTCTTATTATAATATAATTAAACTTCCTATATAGAAATTCAATACTATTAATAAGATATTAACTTTCCTAATTATACTATAATTATAATAAAACTAGATATTACTTATATAATAAGTTAATTATCTTATTTTAACTAAAACCCCTTAGATAACTACTCTATAGAAAGCAAATAAATAATATAATATTTTAATAAGATAAAAGCCTTCTACTTCAAATCTAACTATAAAACTAATAATCTATTTAATAGCCTTATAATTACCATAGATACTAATTCTATGAATAATAATAATAATTAAGGAACCTTTAAATATATATTATATACCTCTTTAAAAACCTAATAATATAATAAACTAATAAATAAAATACTATTAATAGTTTAATAATTAAAATGGAACTTTTAATATTATCCTAAATTATTTAAGAAGATGTCTTTACTAACTACCTTATTACAATATTCTAAATAAACCTTATAAAAGTATATTTAGTAGAAATAGAATATACAAACCTCACCTTACTATTTAAATCTGATATAATAACTAGTAAACAATATATTTCTTAATTACTAAGATAACATAACTATATATACAACTATAGTATATAGATATTTACAACTACTGATTATAATAAGAAATCTAAAAGAAATATTTAGAAATTAAATATATATTTTTAGGAGATCGTATAGCTAATAGCCTTATAAAGCTTCTTTAGAACTACTAATTGAATATTCCTAATACTTAGATTAATATAACAGACTAATTAAGTTGTCTAAGATTATAATAAGAAGAAGAGTTTTAAGAAAGACTTCTAATATTTAAAGATCCTAGTAAGGCTTTTAATAAACAGTTAAAATTTATAGATTTTAAATTATAATAATAATAAAGTTATATAGAAAGTTTAGAAGTATTAGAAGTACTTTATAACTAGTAAGAAGTATCCAAATAGCCTATAAATAGTACTATTCTTCTTACTATAAAAATGGAAGTTTAATAAGAATAATTAAATAATAGAAGGAGTTTCTTATAAGATATAAATAGAAAGATTAATTAGTATTATCTAAAAAAGCTAGCCTATAAGTAGAACCCTTAAAACTAGAGAGACATACTAGGAGTAATATACTTAAGAAGTAGAATTTATATCAATTAAACCTTAAGTATTAGTACTATTTCTGTAGGTTTCGCCTTATCTAAACTACTTAAAATAACGACTCGCGCGGTATATATAGCTATATTTAGTTATATATAATACATACTAGATTTTACCCCCTAATTATATATGATATTAATAGCCTCTTATACTAACCTCTTATAATAATCTCTTATAGTAGTCTTATTATACGATATATCTAAAATCTCTAAATCTATATACTTATATATATATATACTGATATCTCTATATTAAAATTGTTATTTCTACTACATTAGTATCTTTTTAATATACTTCTTGTAATAGCTTTAAAGCTATAATATTGAGGTCTTTCTTATAATAACCTTAGTAATACTATATATACTTAGGTCTAGACTGCTACTACTATTATATCAATACTTCTTATAATAGTTTTATTAAAAGTATATAGGTATTATTTATATTAAACTCTTATTATCTATTTTAAAGTACCACTCTTATAATAACCTCGAGGCTATAACCTCTAAAAGTAGCCTTATAATAGTTATATATTGAAATCTCTATATCTATATACGTTAGCATCCCTCCTATAGGCTCTTGGTCTCCTAATAGCTTAAATATCAGTAGCTCCTCTCTTGTAATAGCCTTACTATAGCTAGGTGGGTTTTACTTATATTGAAATCTCTACTTCTGCCATACTAATACTATGCTAGTATCCCTCTAGTATACCTCTTTTATAGTAACCTTACTATAGCCTGGTGTAGTAACCTTGGTAATACTATATATATTGAAATTTCTATATCTATATATACTAATATTCCTCCAATAGGCTTTTAGTCTCTTGATAGTCTCAATATCATAGCCTCTAGTAGTAGCCTCTTTTAGTAGCCTTATCGCTACTATATATATCGAAATCTCTCATTAATACTATATCTATCGGAATCTCTATATTGCCATTACTATAATACTAATACCCTCTATATAACCTATTAGTTAGAATTCCTAAGGGTAAGTAGAAATTTGAATAAATTAGGGATAGATTTAGTAATTAGGTGAGAGATATATATAGAGGGTAAATATAAGTATGAGGTTATTGATAGATTTAAATCTAACCCCTTATATTTAAAGCTCTAGCCTTCTTATATCTAAATACCCTTCTTATAGATAACGAAGTAGTAGCCTAACTAAGAGCTACTGGCGTATCCTAACAAAAAGCTAATTATTAAAGATTTCTTATTAATAGAATAATATTATTAGACATCTTTAGCTTTTTATTAATCTTATAAATTAGAAGACTTAGGATTATAATATTTCTATTTGATTAAAATAAAACGATATTTCTAAGAATAGTCTAAGTCCAAATATATATTCAAATATGTAATATTATTTATTGAATATTTATACCTTCATAGATAATAAAAATAAGATAAATATATCTATCTAGGATTATGAAAGTCTATTTACTTCTTTATACTTTCATAGTCTTTAGATATAATTAGAGCTATTATATTTAATAATTATTAAAACTATAAGTTATTCTATTAAACTATAAGGGCACTTTTGAAAATATAGTTTTCTAAATCTAAGTTTAAAGTTTTAAAAGGTATAAGAAAACTTCAGAATATATCTTTTATTACAGGTAATAAGGAAATAGCATGAATCTTACTAGTTATTTTGCTTTTGTTATATATCTATATGAAGGGTTAAAATAGATTAGTTATGATATAGGAAGTATTAGGGCTATTATATATTACTAAAGTACTAATAATAACATATTTGATATATTTATAATAGATCTCTTCTATAACTTTCTATATATTATAAGTCTAAGCAATAATATTAAGAAAGTATGCTGAATTCTTTATGAAATATAAATACATTATGAAAATAAGTGGAATAGATATAAGGCTATTTAGTTTAGTAGTGTTATTATTTACTTTATGTGATAAATAAATAACACAATATACGGTCTGAATATAGGTTTTTGAAAGGTATGATCTATTTAAGCTAGAGTAAAGCGCTCGAATATATATAAATAGAGCGGTTAGGCTTTATATAAGCTGGTATAGCTATATAGTAGCCTTAGTATTATACTTATTCTTATATACCCCCCTAGCGGTAGAGCTACTAGAGATATTTTTAAATCCTAAGTAATATGTTATTATAAATGAAACAGGATAAATAGCGTTTAAAATAACCTTAAGCGTTTAAATAAAAGAAATTATTTATTATAATAAACCTATTGTGTTTTATTATGTATTTAACTGTTTTTATAGGTATTAGTAGGAGCGCTTAGCTAGCTTCTTCTAAAGTTGATAATTATATTTTATTTCAATATATTAAAATAATCTTTTTATTATTTTTTATTACTATTTTTCTTTCTTTTTATTAATACTAATATTTCTAATAGTCGCCCTCTTATATTAATAAATATACTACCTATAAGTATAAGAAGGCGACTATTGAAAATAGTAGTATAAATAAGAAGAAAGAAAGTA
>QAPG01001129.1:0-11389 GCA_004366825.1 Colletotrichum spinosum
ATCTGTTACTATAAGATAGTTACTTAGAAAGTATAATTTTATATTCTTTAAATATAAGCTAGTTTTAAACTATCTTATAATTTATTTAAATAGTTTAAATATTATTTCGGAATATCTAAATATACTATTTTCTTAACTTTACTTTAAAATAACTCTCTTAAATATAAAGTCTAATAATACTTATATATAATACTTTTAAATAAGATACTTTAGAAAAAATACTCTTAAATATCTAGTCTTAAATACTTAAGGGGTAAAGATTATAAAACTAAAATAACTAGACTATTCTTATTATATAAAAACCTATTTTTAATAAGTAATCTCTAGATAAACTTTAGAGTTATAATTAGTTTACCTATTTTATTATATTATTTAAAACTTATTTAACTTTCCTAAAACTTATATAAATAACTCCTAAATACGTATTATTAAAGATAAACCTTTAAACCTACTTTTTATATTTATACTACTTAATAAAACTTATAATTCAATCTCTTAAGTAATAATAATATTGAGAAAATAAGTTAAAAAATAAAATAACTTTTTAATTTATAAGATTTAATAAAGTATTAAAGAAGTAGTAATAATAATTAATAGAGAAACTGATTACTAAATATAAGTAATAGAAAAAAAGATTAATCTCAAGCTATTTCCCTCATATATTCAAAAACTAGTTAGAATAAGTAAGTATATTAGAAGAAACTAATAACCTAAAGAATAGAAATACGAGAAGCTATTAAACTACTATTTAAACTATAAGTAGAATTAAATTAAATAGTAGTTATATTATATAATATATCTCTAAATATTTAATATAACTAGAAACTACTATAATAAATTAAAGAAATCTAATATAAATAGTATTTGTATTGATAAGTACTAATCTATATTCTATATATTATTAGAATTTATAACCTCACTAAGAATAGATTTATACCTATAGATATTAAGTATACTTACTTAAGAAATATTATAAATAAAATATTTTAGAGTAATTATTTAAAACTAAACTAAAGAGATATATTAGATATTTAATAAGTTATATTCTATATATGTTTAACTTCTATAAGATCTAAATCCTTATCTTTTAAAAAGTTATTATTACTTAAAATATCAAATTTAATAAAATAAGGTTTTACTTGAAATAAAACGTATATAAAATACTTATAAAACAGGTTATAGGACTACTAGTTAAGTTAATTACTAAAAAGTATAATAATTTTATTCTTAGAATACTTAGAGATTTTAAAATAATAAGAATACTTAATAGAAAGCTTTTTCTTCTACTAATTATCCTATTAGTATTAGAAGTAGCTTAAAATATTAAGTTAAACCTAGAATGAACTTTAAAAACTAATAAGAAAGGTCTAACTATACTTAAACTAACACCTAAACTAAAAAGATTAATCTAAGCTTCTAATTAATTTTAAGTAAATAGAAACACCTTAAATAACTATTAGACTTTAAGGAATATCCTAATATTTAGAAACCTAAATAATATACCTAAAATAAAAGTCCAACTAATTAAACAAAATACCTACTTTAACTAAATAAAGAAGTAATCACCTTAAAACCCTTATTTAGGTAACTTAGGGAAAACTAAAGCGTTACTTTAAACCTTAACTAGTTAAATTGGATTTAACTACCTAAAGGCCTAGTTAGCTACATAAGAATAGATAATAATAGTAATTTAAACTAGAAATTAATATTAATAACTATATAATACTTTTAAAAGAATATAATAATAGTATTTTATATTTTATAAAGTATAAATAAAATAATTTCACTAATACCTATTTACCTAATTAGTAATAGGAACTAAATAAAAATAATCTTAACCTTTAAACTATATTCCTTATTATTTAAAATAGAATATTAAAAAAGAAACATCCTTCTACTAAAGTTTAAGTATGTTTTAATCAACTAGTTATAATACTAAAAGCTTAGACAAAGATTGCTAACCTTCTAGAACTACTATAAAAGTCTTTTATTAAAGTAGTAAGAACTAAGATTATACAGCTAAAAGAAAAGAATACTTAATAACAAATAGATTACTAGGATACTAAAACTAAACCCCTTCTTCTTAAATAAGTTTTTACTTATAAAATAAATATGAATAGCTTTTTAGAATAATATAAAGTAAGGATTTATATATATAGAAATATATAATTAGTCAATCTACTAGAAACTAGATATATAGTAATACTAACTATTTAAACTTTTTAAATAACTATAGTAATTATAATATAATTCAACCTTAAAGTCCTATAGCTTAATATTATTAATGTATTTCTAAATACTATAAGGGATCTTAATAGACTTCTAATATTAGTTAAACTACTAAATAGATTTAAAATAATAAGGTATTATATAGAATTTGAATAAGCTTTTTATAAACTTCAAAAAATACTCCTTCTTTAATATAAAACCTTTAATATTATATTAAAGTTATTAAGCCTCTAGCTATACCTAAAAGAACTTTATCTATTTCAAAACAAGAATTTAAATATCTATATTCTATTCTATATAGATAATATTCTTCTCTTACATTATGAAATAACTGAAAAAAAGACTTTTAGAGTTATTAAAAATATAAAATATATTTATAAACTTAACAAATAAAACCCTATTAAGTATTTCTTAAGAATTCAAATTATAAGAAATTATGTGTATTAAAATATTTACTTAGAATATAATATATATATTATTAAAATTGCAAAATACTTTAATTTTAGATGTAAACTAATTATAATAATACTATTTCTAGTAGTATCCTTTACTATACATTTTAATTAATTCATATTAAAAAAAGTTCATATTTATTAAATAAGAATTAGTTTAATTCTTTATATTTTAATTGTTTGGTTACTTTTGCTCTGTACCTGGAATGGTATCTAAGCTCTTCACCTTATATATGGATTTAACTATAAATCTTACCCGATAACAGCATTCGTGCCAATGCCAGCTCTTATATTTTAATTATAATATAATTAGATATCTTATTTATATATTCTTAAACCTTAAGATATCTTATAAATCCTTCTTAAATATATTAAAATATAATTAATAATATAATTTAAAGGAAGGACTAATAGCTCGCTTTCTACTATAACTATTAGTAGACATATTGCCTCCTAAAGTATAACTTTAGCCTTCCTACCCGCTTGATAAGTACTATAGCTAGCCCCTAGTTAATTTAAAACTAAACCCCTTATAATTATTATAGTTAGTATACTTACCCTATATTAATCTTTTTACAGATAATAAATAACTAATAACTCCTTCTGTAATAACCTTATACTTTCACACTCTTCTAACTATATATAATTCAAATATCTCGAGATATTTAATTACTTCTAACTATAAGTATTCTATTTAAATACTTATTATAACTTTAATATCTATAATCTTAATATCCTTTAGACTAAGTCTTATCTACTTTTAAGATGAAACTTTATACTATTAATATAAAAGTTCTCTACTATTAATATAAACTAGCCTATAATTTCTATATAAATATAGTAGGACTCAGCTTATTCTTATTAGTAAATAGTCTTAATATATTAAATATAGCTAATATATAAATAATACTTATATAAATATAGATACTCCTAATATAACTCAATAGCTTTTAAAATCCTTATAATTATACTATTATAATACTCTAAAATATCTAGTAACTAGTATTATAATAGTATATTAATATTAAAGTATTATCTAATTAATACTTAGTTTCTAAAATTCTTAGCTTAATATAGTAGCTTATAGGATAACTAGATAATTAGTTTTTGAATATTTATAAGTTATATATTAATTATAGCTTTTAGGATAACTTTATTAAAACTTAATCTAGTAAATTAATAGTTTTCATTATAAGGATTATAAGTAAATACTACTATATTTATCTTATACTTCTCCTCTTATAGGTAGCTATATAGGTTTCGAAGGAATTTTAAATCTATTATAAAAAGTATAGAAAAGTAATAATTTATAGAATGCCTAATTCTTAGCATTCTATTTTATCTTATTCTTAAGAAGTTTAAAAAGGTTCTTAATTTTATAACTTTAGTAGTTATCTTTAGCTATATATATTAAGCTTTAGTTTTAATAAAACTCTCCCCAATTATTACTATAAGGTCTTTTATTACTATAGGGTTAAATATTAAAGCTAAGGGTATAATTATCTATAATAATAAGTAATTTTATTACTATTTTAACTAGTTATAAGCTAGTATTAGTATGAATGCTATTATTAGGTAAAGTTTATAGTTAAATCTATATATAAAGTAAAGAGCTTAGATACCATTCCAGGTATAGAGTAAAAGGAATTAAATAATATAATTTAATATTTCTATAAGAAAAGATTCCTAATATTAAAATTTAGAAACTTTAGAAACATTAATAAGATACTGTAAAGACTCCTAATTACTGAAGATATCTCTTTTATAAACTATAAAGAAACTTAAGAAGTAAACTATAACTATATTATCTCTTTATTTAGAAAACTAATTTAAGTAAAAGACTACTTAATAAAATACTATTATAATATTAATAAATAAAGTAAAACTTCTTAGCCTTAAATGTATTTCAAAAGAAGGTTATAATACTAAAAAGAACTATTATAAAATAGTAAGCTTAACTTTAGAAATATCTAGAGAATCTATTATAATAATTATTAAACTATTAGATTAATTATTTTAAATAGTAAGGATTTATTAACTAAATCTTCATATATAGATATTCAATAGATATAACTATATTATAAATATTTAAAAAAGAATTTCAAAATAAACCATATACCTATAGATATAATACTAATAGATAGATGTATAAAAAGCTTAATTGAAATAAGATTTAAAGAATTTAGAATACTTCTTAACTTAATAGATCTATAAGTAATAGTTTTGAAACTAATTAAAATAAACTAATAAGCCTCTTGAACCTATTCCTAACTATTTCAATAAAATATATAAATAGTTTAAATTCCTAAAGTTTAACTATTTAATGGAAAGTCTTAATTATACCTATGTAGAAAGTCAGAAAGTAGTAGAACTCCTCAAGTTATTTATAAAGAATAAAACACTCTATCTAAATTTATATTTAATTTAAAATAAACTATTTGAACTTAGAACTCTAAATAAATAGGTAAGAAGTAGTGATTAGTATATAAAGACTAACTTAAGAAAATATAAAAAATTCATTATGTCTTCTAAAACAAAGCTAATATTAAGACCTATCTGAAAGTAAAAAAAACCAATTAAAACCAATTATTAGAATATTAAAATTAAGACTCTAGCTTTTAAAAATACTAAGAACTTTTTAAAATTTAAGATTCTAATCTCTAGATCTTTTAATAACAAACTGAAATATAAAAGTTTAAATAATAGAAAATCTAATTAAAATTACTAAAAACCTAAAAGTATAATTCGTAATAAACAGCTAGATAAATAATAAGATTTAAAATAGTGAAAGAATAATAAGTTATATAATAATTAGAGTTCTAATAGTAAGATTAGAAATATTTCTATTCTTAAGGAAAACTAATTTAAACTCTTTCTACTATTGAAAATAAAGTATGTTTTAAGATAACCTTTTTATGTTACTAATTTTCTTATTCTTTAACTATAAAGATTAAATTTAGAACTAAAATCTTAATTTTAAATTAAATTACTTATCTTATTATTATTTAAAATCTAAATAGTATTAGGATATTTCTTAAATACCTTATAGGTTTTATTAAAAACTAGAATATGATATCTTCTCAATTGAGATTTATATTAATAATAATAAATGTAAAGTAAACTTTTACTTCTAATATCAATAATATAAAAACAACTTCTATGAGAAAAAGTAAAACTTAGGTAATAAATAGTATAAAACATAATTAAAATAAATTGAATATTACTAATTATCTTTATCTAATCAAAAGTTTATATACTTCTTATTAATCTTATCTAAATTACTTTCTTTAGATAGAATAGATTTTATAAGAATTCTCTTAGAAATATTGGACTTCTTATTTAATTTAACTAAGTAATATTTAGTATTTTTAAGTAAGTATTTAAACTTATTTATCATAAATAAAATTTCCTAATTTCTAATTTAAGTAGACCTCTTTATAGATTTTAAGGCTATCGTAATATACTTCTTAAAAGGTTTAAATAATCTATTAATATTATTCTTATTATCTTCTTCTTTATTTAAAATAAATTTAAATTCTTCTTCTTAATCTTCAATTATAAAATTACTAATTAAACTATCCTCTTTATTTTTAAGAAATAGTTTAAGAATAGGAACGTTTCTAAAATAATTATAAGGATATTTTAAATTACTAAAAGTAATAAATTCCTTCAAAATAGTAGTTAACTTCTTGATAAAGCTATTTAACTTTAATATTTTAAAAGCTTTAAATAGTAGAAATAGTAATAAGTATTTTTGAAAATTAGGAAACTTAGTAAAGTAGAAATAAATAAAAGCCTTAAGATATAATATTTGAGCTTTATTTTACTACTTACTACCTAAACTAAAAGAAAATAGATAAAAGCTATTAATATTAGTAACTAATATTTAAATCTTAATAATAGACTAATTATAAGTAAAAATGTTATATTAATAAGAATATTAATAATAAGAAGAATAAGAAGAAAATAGTAACTAATAATATAATTATAAAATATAAAAGAAGTTAAAAAATATTAAATACAATAGGCCTCTAAAAAGAGTAAAAGAGAGTATTTTAAATCTAAGAATTCTTATTATTAATACTTAAATAAAGATGCAAAATAGCTAATATAACGTCGAAATCTAATTTTCTACTACTTTTAAAATTGAAATTAAGAAGTATCCCCTTAAGTTTATTAATAAACTAAATAGAAACAAGAATAAGTTTATTCAATAAAGAGGTTAGATTAAGACGTATTAATAGATTAATTATAATATTATATAAAGGTTTAGTTTGAGTAGCTTTTTGTTTAACTTTAGTAAATTTATTCTATAGTTACCATATTAGTAATAACTAATATATATTATTTTATTTAAAATTTAATATATAGAATCTATATTAATAAATATACTACCTATAAGTATAAGAAGGGAACTATTAAAAATATTAATATAAGTAAAGAGAAAGGAAATAGTAATAAAAATAGTAAGAAGATTATTTTAATATATTGAACTAAGAGATAATTATTGAATTTAGAAAGAGCTAGCTTAGGGCTTCTATTAATACCTATAAATAAGGATAGTGATATATATAATAGATTATAATAGATTTATTATAATAGATAATTTCCTTTATTTAAATACTTAAAGGATTATTTTAGAATACTATTTACCCTATTTTATTTATAATAACTTATTGCTTAGGATCTAAGGGTATCTCTAGTAGTTCTACTACTTAGAGGCTATATAAGAATAGGTATAATACTAAAGCTACGATATCGCTATACCAACTTATATAAAGCCTAAGCGCTCTATATATATATATTTAAGCGTTTCACTCTAATTTAAATAGAGTATACTTTTTAACAACCTATATTCAGACTATACACTATATTATTTATTTATTATATAAGTAAATCCTCAGTAGAAGTTACCTATTAAGATTAGAAAAGAATAGTTTTAGTAATATATAAAGTAAAGTATCTAAGGAAATATTATTTCTCTATTAAAACGTCTATATACTAATTAAAAGTATTATTATATATATAGAGACTGAATGTATCTACTTAAGAAGGAATAGGAATAGGGATTTTATAAATAATTATTAGTTTATAACTGGTAAACGTCGTAATCGATTAATTATATAAATAGTATATAACTAGTTATTTCTATTTATAATATTTATATTTAGGTTATAATATATGTATATATACTATATATTATGAGGATAGATCTATATAATAATATTTTTATTCTTATTAGTTTAAATAAACAAAGCGACTATTTAGTTACTTATTACTATAGTTTTAGTTATTGTTATATTATATTTAACTTGATATTAGTAATACTTTCCTTTATAACTAAAATACATAAGACGCTAAAACTAGTATAAAATATAAAAGTAGTATAACTATAAAAGTAGTGTAAAATATAGAAAGAATATAAAATACAAAAATAGTATAAAATACAAAAATAGTATAAAACACTAAAATAATATAAAATATAAAATTAGTATTAAATTACCTCTAGTTATATAAGTTCTTTTAATTATTCTAAAAACTATAAAAATACTATAAATAGTACTTCTCTATAAAAATACTTAGTTACTTTTACTTTGTATTTAGAATAATATCTAAACTCTTTACCTTATATATAGATTTAACTATAAATTTTACCTAATAATAGTATTTATATTAATGTTAACTTACAACTAGTTAAAATAGTAATGAAATTACCCATTATTATAGATAATTATACCCCTAGTTCTAATATTTAATCTTATAGTAGTAGAAGACCTTATAGTAACAATCTATATAGGGAAAACTTTATTAAAACTAAGATTTAATATATATAGCTAAAAGTAACTACTAAAATTATAAATTTAAAAACCTTTTTAAACCTCTTAAAAATCAGATACAATAGAACGCTAAAAGCTAGGTATTCTATAATTTATTATCTTTCTATATCTATACTTTTATAATAAAACCAAAATCTCCTCAAAATCTATATAGCTACTTATAAAAAGAAAACTATAGGATAAATATAGAAATATCTAGTTATAACTATTATAATTAAAACTATTAGTATATTAAACTTAACCTTAAGAAAATTATTCTAAATACTACAATTAATAAGTAGTCTATAAATATTTAAAAAGAAATCATCTAATTATCCTATAAACTATTATATTAAACTAAAAACTTTAAGAGGTAAGTATTAATTAGATAATATCCTAATATTAATACCTTATTATAATACTAATTACTAAATACTTTAAAATATTATAATAATATAATTATAAAAGTTTTGAAAACTATCTAATTATACTAAAAGTATTTATACCTATATAAGTATTATTTATATATTAGTTATACTTAATNAATTATACTAAAAGTATTTATACCTATATAAGTATTATTTATATATTAGTTATACTTAATTGATATATTAAGATTATTTACTAATAAGAATAAGCTAAGTCTTATTATACTTATATAGAGATTATAAGTTAACTTATATTAATAGTAGAAAACTTTCATATTAATAGTATAAAATCTTATCTTAAGAATAAATAAAGCTTAGTATAGGAGATGTTAAAATCGCAGATATTAAAATTGTAATAAATATTCAAATAGAATACCTATAGTTAGTAGTAATTAAATATCTCAAGATATTTAAATTATATATTAATAGCTATAAGAACGTAAAGGCGTAAGGTTATTACGGAAGGAGTTATTAGTTATTTATTATTTATAAAAAGATTAATACGAAGTAGGTATACTAACTATTATAACCGCGAGGGGTTTAGCTCTAGATTAACTAGGGGCTGGTTATAGTAGTTAGTAAAAAGGTAAGAAGGCTAAAGTTATACTTTAGGGGGTAATATGTCTACTAATAGTTATAGTAGAGAGTAAACTATCAGCCCCTCCCCTTTATGAAAATACATTTCTATTGAATATTATATTAAGTATCTTAAGTTCCTATCATAATATACTTTTCTTTCTTTTTCTTACTTTCTTCTTATTATTTTTTATATTTTTCTTTTACTTTTACTTCTTCTTCATATTATTATTAGTAGTCTCTTATAATTTATCTTTCTATCTATATTATTATTTTATTTATTATTATAAACGTTTTAAAAGTTTAATCATTAGATCCTTTAGTTATACTATGTATAAAGCTATTTTTACTATTAATCTAATAGATCCTAAGGATCTCTTTCTACTTATATAATTATTAGAATACGATAATATTAATTATAAAGTATTTCTTTTTAGTAGTATTCAATTTAATAAAGTATTTATAAAAAGAATAGGAATTAGTATAGATTATTATTAGTATTAGTAGTATTCTTTTAGGTATTTAGTTATTTACTTAAAGGTAGTAGAGATTATATATTTTATATTAACTCCTATAGTTATACTATAGACCTTAAAAACCAGTATATCTTATATAATCTTTTTTAACTTGGTAGAACAAAAGTAAATAATATTATTCTTAAGTTTAAAAATGTTATTATGTTTACTATTTCCTTTTATTTTTAGGATAATAATAAATTTTAATTAGGATATTGTATTTCTATTATTAGTAAAAATCTATTAATACATATATAGAACTTTATCTTCTTAATATTAATAGGGATAAATATTAGGTTTCATTTTAGGTTATTTATCTACTATATAAAGTATCTATTAAGCTTCTTAATATTTCTTTCTATTAAGTCTTAATATTTAGTTATAATAAAAAGGTTAAAATAGACTTCTAATTAGTATATAGAAGCTATATATACTTCTTATACTTACTATTTAATACATACTAATTTCGTTTTATTAGACGTTTAATTAATAAGTTTAATCTTTTTATTTTAATCTTTTAAAATAAGAAT
This sequence comes from Colletotrichum spinosum, assembly GCA_004366825.1. Classification (NCBI taxonomy): domain Eukaryota; kingdom Fungi; phylum Ascomycota; class Sordariomycetes; order Glomerellales; family Glomerellaceae; genus Colletotrichum; species Colletotrichum spinosum. The sequence continues at coordinate 10,547 of QAPG01001129.1, forward strand.
TATATTACTATTATTTTTGAAAGTTATTGTACTTCTATTAAAAATAAGAAGTTTATTATTTACAAGTATTAATTTTAGTTTTACTATAAATCCTACTTATTAGAGTTTTCTTTCTTTTTTATTATTAAATTTCAATAAGTAAAACCTAAAAGTATTATCTATCTATATACCTATAATACTAAAGTATAAATTATATATTTTAAAGATTATAAAATATAAATTATATAACAAGATTTCTATTCCTAATTTCTTTTTATAATAGTTAGAAATAGTCAATTATACTATTAATCGAATTACTATTTCTTCCTCTATTTAACTATTATTACTATGAATATTTTGAACAAGTCCTCATGTTAAGAAAACTACTTTTATTATATTATATATCTCCTAATTTCACAGTTATTTATAGTAATAACTTCACTATTAATTTACCTACCTATCTATCTATTCTAATAATATTAAGAAGGTAAAATTCTATATCTTTATTAATAGATCCTTTACTAATAATAAAAATATAATATCTTAATAAGGATTTATTATTATCTTAAAAATAGAAGGAAATAATAAGGATAATAATACTTTTAAGCTTAAAAGTAATATTATCTACTTTTCTTCTACTAAGTTGAAAAAGATTATATAAAATTTATTAACCTCTAAGGTCTATAGTATAACTATAGGAGTTAATATAAAATATATAATTTCTACTACTTTTAGATAAATAACTAAATATCTAGAGATATTAATAATACTAATAGTAATCTATACTAACTTTTACTCCTTCTATAAATATCTTATTGAACTAGATATTACTAAAAAGAAATATTTTATAATTAATATTATTAT
>QAPG01001130.1:0-11062 GCA_004366825.1 Colletotrichum spinosum
TATATTTATATTCCTAATATAAAAAAAGTTCTTTATTATTATAATATTTACTTTTATAAAAATTCTAATAAGACTATTTTATACTTTCTTAATAACTATACTAAACTTAGTAGTATTAATTATAATATTCTATTTAATAAATCTAACCTATAGATCTAATATTCTAATTAGATTTTAGATTAAAATACTATTAATATAAAAGACTCCTTACTAAAAGAAAAGGAAGTTACCTTAAAAGTATATCAAACTAATAATACTTATACTATAAACTATATAATTCTACTACTAGAAAGCTTATTTCTTCCTATTACTACTATTTAACTAAACCCTATTAATATTATAAATAATAAAAGAAATAATAACTTTATAGATACTATTTAGAAGTAGGAATTAGATTATTTTAATCTAGATTTTAATTTACTAATAATAAAACTAGCTAATATTCCTTCTATTTCTACCTCAAGATATTTTTATTATACTATTATAATAAAACTACTAAGCTACTACTAAGAAACTTATAGTTTTTATTTTTATAATAAGGAAAAAACCTATCTTACTACTAATATTTATATTAATCTAAATATTCTAATTACTATTACTCCTCTTACTATCATAGTACTATTAAAAGTTCTTCTTCTAAATTATTCTATTCTTTATACTATTAAAGAAGTAAAAGAAAATCCTCTTTAGCTTTCTTACTAGAAGCCTATATATAATATTAAAATTAACTAGTTAGTTACTAAAGAGACCTTCTATATTATTAACAAGCTTTTTAATACTAAAATCCTTCTAAATATATAGATTTTTAATATTAAGACTAATATTTTAAATAATATTATAAGATTTAAAGCTTAATAAGTTATTTATAGTAATTATAAGAAAGATAACTAGTTATCCTAAGAGGTTTATACTACTATAGTAACTACTACTACTATATACTTCTTCTTTACTATTATTACACTCTACTATCTCTTATATAAAATATATAATTTTAATACTATTTCTTTTACTACTCTAATACTATAAGGCATTTAAGTCTATTTTTATCAACCTACAAATTATACTAATAGTATAAATAGAGTTTAATTATTCTATAAAATTTTATATAATTTTTATAAAAGCCCCCTTTAGTAGTTCTAGCTTATTATAACTAAAATAAAAAAGATTAGCTTTATACCTATTAAAAAGGAGATTTACCTCTTTATCAACAAGAATCTTAATACCTATACCTTTATATATATTAATAATAATACTATAACTACCCCTATACTTCAAATTATAAAACAAGTTTATAAAATACTTAAAACTATATATCTTCTTAAAAATCTTAGTATTACTACTTAATTTTGAGGATTTTAAACCTATTATAATACTATAAAGATATTCTTATCTTAATATAAGTATATCTACTCTATTCTCTACTATTCTAATTATTACAAACTTTATACTATTAAGACCCCTCTACCTATTAATAAGAACCTTCTAATTATATAGTTAAAAAATAAATATAATAATTAATCTTACTAGTTCTATATAGAGCAAACTAGCTATTTTAACTAGTTAGCTACTAGTATTTAACTAGATATTACTTATACTATAAGTAAACTATACTAAGTAAATACTAACCTTTCTCTTACTTATTAATATACTATTAAATACCTCTTTTAATACCTTATTCGTACTACTAGATATAGTATTATATTTAAAAGAATACATCTTAAAATAGATCTAGATCTTTATATTATAATAGATACTATTTTTACTAATAATAAACTATTATATATATCTATTAGTAGCTATATTATCTACTTTACTAAATCGCCTATTATTTAGAAGTCCAAAAACAGATAATTATTATTCTAAGCTCTATAGAAATAGAATTTATTAACCTTATACCTATTAGTATATCCTTTAAATAGATTTAATAATATATCAAATAGCTATTAGATTAACAAATTACTATATCTATAATCTTCTTTACTAATAGTATTAATATTCTAACTAATATTATAAACCCTCTAAATAATATATATATATAGAATATTAGTATTTAGTATAAATAGATTGTTTAAGAAGTTAATAATAATAATATAATTACTTTATACCTTATTAAAAATACCAATATAGCTACTAACAGCCTCACCAAAACTCTAAATATTATTAAATATAAGGATTTCATCAAACTACTAGGAATAATAAATAGTTTAAATTAAGGATTACTTCTATAGGGATTACTAACAATTAGATCAATTAATACCTAATTAAATAATATTAATACTATTAATCCCAAAAGTATCCTACTTTTGAAAACTCCTCGGATTTAGAGTTTTTAACTAAAAAATAGTATTTTAGAGGTTTTAGGCTAGTTTTTTATATATTTAACTAGCTATAAGTCTAGCTTGAGGGGGAGTATTAAAAAGTAGGCTTATAGCTATATATATTACATATTATAACTATATTATATACTAGCCTAAACGTCCAACCTAGAAGTATTACCCTCTTACCTTTATATTTAAAACTTCCCCTTCTTAAAATAGATTACTAATTATAAACTAACACTAATCAGTAGGGAGAATAAGTCACACCCTCTAATAAAGATATAAGTATTAACAATATATATATCTATTACTATATACAGGCATAAAAAGAATAAGACCTCTATTTTAAAGACTTATAAGATACTTATTAAAAAGCCTTCTAAAATTAGGAAGAAGTATACTTTAATATAGTAAAGAGAGGAATATTATAATTATTTAAAAACCATTTTATTAATAGAAAGATATACTTCTTTATAAGTAAAGGAATTATAAAAAAGAAGTTAGTAGAAGTATTTAATAACGATGTACTGATTTAATAGATAGAAGAAAATATGAAAATTAATTAAACAAACTATTATCATTTAAAACATAAAATTAAAAACAACCTAAGATATATTAAATAACTCTTAAAAGTAAGAAAGTTTATATTTATTAAGGAATTCTAACTTTCTAAACTAGAAAGCTTAAAAATAGAAATAACTCTATTATAAATAATACTATTAATATTAACTATTAAGAATATATTAATACTAAACTTATAGCTAGCTAAATGAAATACTTAGATAATTTTATTTATTTAGTTACTTTTACTCTATACTTAGAATAATATCTAAACTCTTTACTTTATAACTTTAGTAGTTACTTTTAGCTATATATATTAAGCTTTAGTTTTAATAAAACTCTCTCTATATAGATTATTACTATAAGGTCTTCTATGACTATAAGATTAAATATTAGAACTAGAAGTATAATTATTGATAATAATAAATAATTTCATTACTATTTTAATTGGTTATAAGTTAGTATTAGTATAAATATTATTATTAGGTAAAATTTATAGTTAAATCTATATATAAAGTAAAGAGTTTAGATATTATTCTAAGTATAGAGTAAAAGTAACTAAATAAGAAATATTTAATAAGACTACTAATATTATACTATATAATTACTAGGAGTTAAGTAGATTAAGTAGTAATAATAATAAGATAATAATTTCTAGGAAAGATATTTCTAAAGAGAGGTATTTCCTATATGCTACTTAAGATAATTTAAGGTTCAATATTAATGTAAGTTTTTATTAGTAATATATTAAGGAAGTTAAAATAGAGAATTTATCAGAAGACTTTATATAAAATATATTTCAAAGAAGAGAATACTTACCTTTTAATATAAGAAAGAAAGGAATACTAATTTTATTATAACCCTTAGGCTTAAATAGTAATTAGTTTTTTAGTAATTAATATTTAGATTTAATAAGTAATCCTAAGTATTACTCTTATTATTATTCTTACTAATATTAGACTTAGTAGGTATTATAAGAAGAATATTCAAAACTATATAGTTCTAAATAGTAATATATTAAGAGTAGATATAGAAGTAATAGGAGGTCTATAAAGAGTAAACTATAATTCTTATCTAATAACTAGTTAAATAATCAGTAGTATTTAAATTACTTAAGGATTAGGAAACACTATTTTTATATAATTCTGAAATAATACGGGAATAGTTTATAGTTAAATAAGTTAATAAGTAGATTATAGCTATTACAAATAGTTACTAAATCTAATTAAGTAGTATAATTAATTAATAGATTTAATAAGTATTCATAAAATTAGTGTTTTAACTCTAAGTAGTATAGAGAAAGTATAAAACTAATTTAGAAGATAATTTTATTTAGGTTAATTTTATTATATTTATGTATTAATAGTATATTAACTTAGAGATATAAGAGAAGTTATATAACTATAAATTTAAAAAAGTATAATAAGAAGAATATTAATTACTTATATAATATTATACTAAGTAATTAGTATTATATGAAAATTTAAATATACTTAGTTTTGGATAAAGTAAGGGAGAAGCTTTTATTTATTTCTATTAATTATACTTAGATTTAAATTAAGAAATAAAATGATTTGAGATTTTATTTTAAAAATTAGACAAATTATAATAGGAGTTGAGTAATTATAGGAATCCTAATAATACTATACTAGTAAACTAATATAAAATAAGAGATTTAAATATTTATATAGGAACTTATAGTTTTTCTAGATATTTTTATTTTTATAAATAATAAGATAAATAGAGTTATTAGCTCTAATAATATCAAGTAGTTAGTAATAAAATATTAATACGTCAGGTAATATTATATTTATCTTAAGATAGAAAACTATATATATATTAATTATATTATAAATTATAAAGGTATATATCTTATATAGTAAGATAAGATATGGAATTATAAATTATAAGAGTAAAATAAGTATAAATATAATACTAATAATTACTTAAAAGTAGAATACTATAAGGTTTTATATTTTAATTTAAGTTATTAATATGAATCTTTATATTAAAGAAATCTAAAGAAATAAATAAGTATAGAAATAGAATTGATAGTTTTTATACTAATTGAAAAGTTAGTTTTTATAGGGAAAATAACTAAACGTTTAGTAATTATTCTCTAAAATATTAAAGAAATAGAAATAATAATAGATATAGATTTATACTTATAAATAGATATTCTTAGTAAGTAGCTAGTTATACTACTAGGATTAGTCTTAATTTAAATAATTATATTTATTTTAAAAATATTTCAATGGTTTAATATTGGAACTAGAGAAGTTATACTAATTAATACTTTTCTTTATAAATTTAAATAGTTATTAATAGAAATTATACTAACTATCTACTAACACTTACTAATTAGAGAAATATATAGACTTCTCATTAAGATAGTATTTCATAAACTAAGAAAATATTATAATAGATATCTAGATAAGTATTTAATACTATAAATAGATATTTATTATTAATTCAGAAGTATTTATTTAAGAAATTATTAAGAATAACAAGACTATTTATATATTATATATTAGTAAGATAAAAGAGGACTTTAGAGTTTATATAGAAATATTTAAAGAAAGGATAAAGTTATTATAACTATAGAATTAAGAAATTATTAAGAATAACAAGACTATTTATATATTATATATTAGTAAGATAAAAGAGGACTTTAGAGTTTATATAGAAATATTTAAAGAAAGGATAAAGTTATTATAACTATAGATACCCTTAAGGAGTTTAAAAATAAGTAGGGAGTATTTAATAAGATTATAATATAATTAGTTTTAGTTTTTAAAAATACTAAGTATATTATTAATTTAAAACTAGATAAAAAGGTATTTTATAAGTTTATGTATTTATTAAGTAAGTAGTAATGAGAAAGGTTAAAAATATATATTATACAACGTTTAATAAATAGATATATATGTTTATTTATAAGTAAAATAGGTATACTAATCTTTTTTATATTAAAGAAAAATAGGTTTTTATATTTCTTTATGAACTATAGAAATTATAATAAAACTATAATTAAAAACTAGTATTTATTATGGTTGTATTAAAGGTTTCTAATCTATTTAAAGTTATATACCTCTCGGGGTTTTTGTAAAGGTAGTTATACCCTATAGTTAGCTTTTGCCTTATATACTCTATAGATAATACTAGTTCTAAAGAACTGTTTAAATAGAGGAAACTTCAGGTAGTAATAATACGGTTAGTTAATATAATTACTAATAAATAGGGAAAGTATAAGCCTATCTGTTATAGTTACTTCTTTAAAGGATCGTAATAAGTTATTATATAATACCTATTATTAACTAGTAATACTTATTACTAACTGTTAATAGTTACTAGCTATTAATAGTTATTAGTAAAAGCTAATAGTTAGTAGTAGTTATTATACTTAGTTTATATAACCGGAAGGTTTATAACTACTAGTTGTACTTACTTACTATAGGATTTAAACCTACTGCTCTTGCTATAAAATAGTAAAAGCTAGCTAGACGTTAAACTACTACATTAAGTAGGAAAAAACTAGTATTTATTATTATTAATTAATAAGTTTTTAAATAGACTCTAAGAAATAATATATATTTTAAAAATTAACGTTAAAGATATTTATTATTATATTAAGATTAAGCTAGAAAGTTATTAGAAGATAGTATTTAGGATATACTATAGTTACCATAAATATATAATAATACCATTTAGTTTTACTAATATATTAGTAATTTTCTAAATATATATTTACTATATATTTACTAGTTTAATTAATATATACTATATAGTATATATAGATACTATTATAATATATAGAATAAATACTAGAGAAAACTATATTAAAGTATTATTATAAATACTTACTAAGTTATACAAAAAATATTTTCTTATTAAACTTTCTAAGTATACATTCTATATAGAAAGAAATAAGTTTTCTAAATTATATAATTATTTAAGAAGGAAGTAAGATAGACCTAATAAGAGTTTAAACTATTATTAGATAGAAGTTATTAGAAATATTTAAAAAATTCTAATTATCTTTAGGTTTCTATAATTTCCATTATAAGTTTATTTCCTAATTACTTAGGAGTAATAATACTATTAATAGTATTATTTAAAAAGAAGATAAAAAAGAAAGTTTTCTTATAATTTAAAGATATAAAATCCATATTTTTAATATTATAAGATATTTTCTATTTAGATATTATTTTTTAATATTAAGATTCTATTAGGGATATTCAAATGGAAATAGATATATTATAATAAGTAATCTTAAGTACTTTATTATAAAAAGTAGAAAGCTAATAATAGCTAATTATTTATAATTCTAAAAAGCTAAATAAGATAAAATATAAATAAGGAATAAGCCAATAGGAATTATTAATTATTATTAAAAGTTTTAACTATTAGCAATATTATTTAATAAAATTCTTCAAGAGGTTTATAATCCTAATATATTATTAAGTTCTAATAAGTACTATTATAATATTAATATAGGACTTTTAGGGAAAACTTATTTATTAGATTTCTAAGTTTCTAATATTTAAGGTCAATCTAAAATACTAATTTATAACTACTTATTTAATAAATAGACTATTTTAATAGCTAGAGTATATAAAAGGGGAAGTAGAATATTATAAGGATATACTAATAGGACTATATAGTATACCTAGCAACCAGCTAGCTATAGCCGCTAAAGTACTAGAAAGAATTTTTAGTTAAAAGATTATAATTTAGATCTTTTAAGTAATAGTCTATATAGTAATATAGATTTTATTTATATATTTAAACTTTTCCTAGTTAAAGCTTTTAGCTATATTCTTATAATCCTATTACTTCTATTTAATTTTTTAAATAACTAATATAAATAAAAATACTAAGTAGTAACTATTTTAATAGAGAATACTCACTTTATAAGTATAGACCTAATATAAACCTTAATAAACTTTAATAATTAATATTTAATTTAGTAGAAATATATAATAAGACTACTAGTACTATACTATACTATTACTAGGAATTAGATAAATAAAGTAACAATAATAATAGGATAGTAACCTTAGGGGAAGATACCCCTAAAGAGAGATATTTTCTATATACTACTTAAGATAAGTTAGAGCTTAATATTAATATAAGTTCTTACTAATAGTATACTAAAGAGGTTAAAAAGAAATACCTATTAGACAACTTTATATAAGATATATTTTAAAGAAGGGAATACTTATCTTCTGATATAAAAAGAAGAAATAAAATAACTTCTATTATACCTTTTAGATTTAAATAATTACTAAGCTTTTAATAATTAATATTTAGATTTAATAAGTAATTCTAAATATTATTATGGTGGTTGTATTAAAGGTCTCTGATCTATTTAAAGTTATATGTTTCTCCGGGACCCTTTAAAAGTAGTTGTACCTAGTTGTTAGCTCTTACCTCATTTACCCTATAAATACTACTAATACTAAGGAACTATTTAAATGGAGGAAACCTTAAATAGTAAACATAGTTAATTAATATAATTACTAATAAATAAGGAAGATATAGGCCTATCTATTACAATTACTTCTTTAAAAGATTGTAATAAGTTGTTATATAATACTAATACTAGCTAGCTAGTAGTACCTATTACTAGCTATTAATAGTTACTAGCTATAAATAGCTAATAGTAAGTACTAATAGCTAGTAGTAGTTACTATATTTAGTTTATATAACTAGAAGGTTTATAACTACTAGTCGTACTTACTTACTATAGGATTCGAACCTACTGCTCTTATTATAAAATGGTAAAAGCTAGCTAGACGTTAAACTACTATATCAAACAGGTTCCTAAATATTATTATAACTATTTTTCCTATTTAAATTAGACTTAGTAGGTATTATAAGTAAAATATTTAAAACTATATAGTTCTAGATAGTAATATATTAAGAATAGATATAGAAGTAGTAGGAGGTTTATAAGGAGTAAACTATAGCTTTTATCTAATAGCTAGCTAAATAATTAGTAATATTTAAACTACCTAAAGACTAAAAAGAACTATTTTTATATAACTATAGAATAATAGGAGAAGAATTTATAGTTAAATAAATTAATAATTAGATTATAACTATTAAAAATAACTACTAAATTTAACTAAATAGTATAANAATAATAGGAGAAGAATTTATAGTTAAATAAATTAATAATTAGATTATAACTATTAAAAATAACTACTAAATTTAACTAAATAGTATAATTAACTAATAGATCTAATAAGTATTTATAAAATTAGTATTCTAACTCTAGATAGAATAGAAAAACTATAAAGCTAGCTTAGAGGATAACCTTATTTAAGCTAACTTTATTATATTTATTTACTAATAGTATATTAACCTAGAAATATAAGAGAAGTTATATAGATAGAAGTTTAAAGAGGTATAATAGAGAAAATACTAGTTACCTATATAGTATTATACCGAATAATTAGTACTATACTAAAACTTAAGTATATCTAGATTTAAATAGAATAAAAGAGAAGTTTTTATCTATTTCTACTAATTATATTTAAATTTAAAAAAGAAAAATAGAAAGACTTAAGGTTCTAATCCTAAAAATTAGAAATATTATAATAGAAGCTAAAAAGCTATAGGAATTCTAATAGTATTATACTAGTAAACTAATATGAAATAGGAAATATAAATATTTATATATAGGCTTATAGTCTTTCTAACTACCACTATTCTTATAAATAATAAGATAATTAGAGTTATTAACTCTATTAATACTAAATAATTAGTAATAAGATATTAATAAGTTAAATAATACTATACTTACCCCAGCCTAAAGAATTATATATATATTAGTTATTCTATAGATTATAGAAGTATACTTCTTATATAGTAAGATAGGATATAGAGCTATGAATTATAAGAGTAAAATAGGTATAAATATAATACTAATAGCTTTTTAAAAGTAGAATACTATAAGATCTTAAGTTTTAATTTAAACTATTAATATTAATTTCTATATAGAAGAGATCTAGAGAAATAAATAGGTATAAAAATAAAACTAATAATCCCCATATTAACTAAAAAGTTAGTTCTTATAGGGAAAATAATTAAAAGTTTAATAATTATTCTCTAAAGTACTAAAGAAATAGAAGTAATAATAAATATAGATTTTCATTTATAAATAGACCTTATTAGTAAGCAGCTAATTATATTACTAAGACTAATTCTAATTAAAATAACTATACTTATTTTAAAAAGATTTAATAGTTTAATATTAAAACTAGGGAAGTTATACTAGTTAATATTCTTCTTTATAGATTTAAATAACTATCTATAGAAAGTATACTAGCTATTTACTAGTACTTACTAATTAGAAAGATATATAAACTTCTTATTAAAATAGTATTCTATAAATAGAAAGTATACTAGCTATTTACTAGTACTTACTAATTAGAAAGATATATAAACTTCTTATTAAAATAGTATTCTATAAGTTAAAAAAGTATTATAATAGATACTTAGATAAATACCTAGTATTATAAGTAGATATTTATTATTAAACTAGAAGTATTTACTTAGGAAATTATTAAGAATAATAAGACTATTTATATACTATATATTAATAAGATAAAAGAAGATTTTAAAACTTATAGAGAAGTATTTAAAGAAAGGGATAAAGTTATTATAATTATAGATATCCTTAAAAAACTTATAAGTAAGTAAGAAGTATTTAATAAAGTTATAGTAAAATTAGTCTTAGTCCTTAAGGATACTAAGTATACTATTAACCTAAAGTTAAGTAAAAAGCTACTCTATAGGCTTATATATCTATTAAATAAGTAGTAATTAGAAAAATTAAAAGTATATATTATAGAGAACCTAATAAATAGATATATATAATTATTTATAAATAAAATAAGTATATTAATTTTCTTTATATTAAAGAAAGATAGTTTTTTATATTTTTATATTAATTATAGAAGTTTTAATAAGAGTATAATTAAAAACTAATACTTATTATTACTAATTAGTAAGTTTTTAAATAGATTCTAAAGAATAATATAGATTTTAAAAATTAACTTTAAAGATACTTATTATTATATTAAGATTAAACTAGAAGATTATTAGAAAATAGTATTTAGAATATAATATAATTACTATAAATATATAGTAATACTATTTAAACTTATTAATAT
>QAPG01001131.1:0-11038 GCA_004366825.1 Colletotrichum spinosum
TATTAGAAAACTATTATTAATAGTAGTATTAACTTATATCTAAATTATATTATAATATTTCTTTATCTTTTTATAATTAGATTTTTAAACTATTTAAAATTTAAAATCTACTATATAGTAGTTAAAAATCCTCTTAGTTTTAAGAGTAAAAAGTTTAGTATTTATAATTATTTATTAAGTAGTATTTTTTTAGATAAGCTATTTATTAAAGTTAAATAGATTAATTATTTTCGAGATATTAAGGTCTAGTTTAATATCTAGATTTAGGTATTTCTAGATATCTTAACTTATTATATAGAATTATAGTATGATATACTAATAGTTAAAGTTAGAGCTATTAGATAGCTTTACTATTATATTAAGGCTACTAGTAGTTGAATATACTATTTTTAAGTAGTTTGTTAAAAAACTAATAAAATAGATTAAAAAGGATTTTCTTTATGTTAATTAATTAAAAGTAGTTTAGAAATAAATTGAATAAAACTAGGTTTATAACTATAATGAATAAATAATATGGTATATAGTCTGAATGTAGGTTTTTGAAAAATATGATCTATTCAAGCTAGAGTAAAACGCTTAAATACGTATAAATAGAATAGTTAAGCTTTATATAAGTTAGTATAGCCGTATAGTAACCTTAGTATTATACCTATTCTCACACATATTAAGTATAGCTAATATATAAATAATACTTATATAAGTATTAATATTTCTAATATAACTAGATAGCTTTCTAAAGTCTATATTATATTTATTTAGAATTCTAAAAGATTTAATAACTAGTATGATAGTAAAATACTAATATTAAAGTATTATTTAATTAATACTAAATCTCTAATATTACTAGTTTAATTTAATAGTTTATAAGATAACTAGATGATCTTCTTTTGAATATTTATAAGCTTTGTATTAATTAAAATATTTAAAATAATTTCATTAAAGCTTAATTTAATATATTAAGAGCTTTAGTTATAATAGTTATAGTTAGATATTGTTATACTTATACTATAGTTATCCTTTATAAATAGCTATATAGATTTCGAGGCGATTTTGATTCTGTTGTAAAAATATAGTTATAGAAAAGTAATAAATTACAGAATACCTAGTCTTTAGTACTCGATTCTATTCTGTCTTAAAACGTATATAAAAATTCTTAACTCTATAACTTTATTAGTTACTTCAAGCTATATTTATCAAGCCCTAGCTTTAATAAGGCTTCCCCTATATAAATATTATTATCATGAGGTTTTTTATTATGATTGGGTTAAATTTTAGAACTAGGGGTATAACTATTTATAATAATAAGTAGTTTGATTACCATTTTAACTAGTTATAAGCTAGTATCAATACGAATACTATTATCAAGTAAAGTTTATAGTTAAATCTATATATAAAGTAAAGAACCTAGATATTATTATAAGTATAAAGTAAAAGTAACTAAATTATTAGTAGTAATATTAATATTATTAAAGATACTATTATAGATAGCTATTAACTTATACTTTGAAAAACGATTAGCTAGTCTATAGTAGTCTATCACAATCTTTTATTCCTATAGCTAGTATTATTAAGGTATACTATTAGTATCTTAGTGTAAATTAATATTATAAGTATTATTACAGTAAATTCAATACTTTAAAGCTACTACTAGTATATTAAAGTATAATTTTCTATATAGATTATTATAAGATTTATACTAATAAGTTTATATATATTAATTGTATTAAAAGTCTTTAATCTATTTAAAGTCATATGCTTCTTAGGAACCTTTTAAAAGAAGCTATATCCAATAGTTAGCTCTTACCTTACAAACCCTATAGATAATACTAAAGCTAAGGAACTATTTAAATAGAAGAAACTTTAAGTAGTAGTAATATAGTTAGTTAATACGATAGCTAATAAATAGGAAGTATATATATATTTATATCTATTATAATTATTTCTCTAAAGACTGTAGTTATATAATACTAATACTAACTAGTTACTAATACCTATTACTAGCTATAAATAGTTACTAGCTATTAATAGCTATTAGTAAAAACTAATAGTTAGTAGTAGTTACTATACTTAGTTTATATAACTAATAAGAATACTAGTTATAATTACTTACTATAGGATTCGAACCTACTACTCTTACTATAAAACGTTAAAAGCTAGCTAGACATTAAACTACTATATCAAGCGGGAAGTAAGTTTATATATATAGTCATTACTTTATCACTTTTTGTTAGATTTATTCTAAGATCTAAAAAGCTTCTATTTCTATTATTCTAATAGAATTAACAAGAATGTCTATAATATTTCTATATAAATAAATCGTATAAAAATCGCTTTATAAATACATACTTATCTTACCTTTTTACCCCTAGTAGTTATAAAGTAAATAAGATAAAAGTATAGAGGTCTATTCTTTTACAAAGTACTAGAAGTAGTTCAAGCTATATACACTATAGCTACAGTATCTCATATACTATGGCTATAGTAGCTAATGTATTGTAGCTATACTATAACGTATACTATACTTTAGTTTATACGCTATAGTTATAACACGTTATACGCTATAGCTACAGTAGCCTATATACTATACTAGGGTATATATACTATAGTTATAGCGTCTTATACGTTATAGCTATAGTAGCCTATATGTTATAACTATAGCCGGAACTCCGGTAGTATAGCTAGAACTCTAAAATAAACCTTCTATATAATAACCTTAATATTTCTATGAATAATAGTTAGAAATAGATAATTATACTATTAATCGAATCACTATTTCTCTTTCTATTTAACTATTATTATTACAGTTATTTTAAACAAATCCTTATATTAAGAAAACTACTTTTATTATATTACATTTCTCCTAATTTCACAGTTATCTATAGTAATAACTTAACTATTGATTTACCTACCTATCTATCTGTTCTAACACTTTTTAGCTTCTATATATCTCTAAATTAGAACTATATTTAAACTAGTAGCTAAACTATTACATTTTATTAATTTTATTTACTCATAAAATATAATAAAACAGATATAGCTATATAAGCTATGAAACTAAGCCTCAGGCTATACTCTAGAGCGACATTTCAAGAGTTTAAATACCCCGCATATTCCGCATTTCAGTAATAATAATACAAGCTATTTTACTTCTTCATATACTTTCTATATAATACCTAAAAGCCTTTTTAAATAGCCTCTTTTAATTTATTATAATTATAAGCCTAATTTAGCCTTATGTTTAGTATTTTTAAATGCCTAAACCTTCCTTTACTATTTAAATAATAACTTTAATAACCTTTTTTTATAAAATCAAATACGTATATATATAAAAACCTTTTTTTAATCCTTCTTTTTAAGTATATATATAGTACTACCTATCTCAAAGTATTCCTATATATCCCTTTAAATATAAATATAATACTACCTATCTCAAGACGCCCCTATATATCTCTTTTAATATTTTATCAATTTTTCGAAAGTACTCTTAAAATACCCTTACCCTTACTATACTATAAAACTAGCTACTTTTACTCCCTCTTTTAACTTCACTCTACTCTTTACTTTTCCAACCTATTTACACTTAAATTAACTACTTATAAAATAGTATTCCTTTGGCTATAATAAACTTAGTTTATAGTAGTTAAAATTCTAAAACAAAATCTAAATACTTATATAAATATTACTTTTGAGATATATTATAAGTTATTTAATATATCTAGAAAAATAGAGAAAGCCTAAAAGCCTAATATATAAAACTTCAATTTAAGAAAACTAAATGCTAAAGTGAAATTAATATTCTAGATAATATCATTCAGGCTATATACCTAAAGTAGTAGAAATCCAACCTCAAAAAGAAGCTACTCCTAATAACTTAAAAAGAATTAAAAGTCCAGCTTTTTATAGTAACTTTAATAATAAATAATTAATATATTAATAACCAGTTACTACTTAAATATATACCTTCTAAGCCGTTATAAAAATAAACTTTACATATTATAAGAAAGTATAAGTTACCTAATAGCTAAGCTTTAGTTCTAACTAAACTTTAACTCCTATTAAAATTAAATACCTGAAGTAGTACCTTTATACTACTAGTAAGATAGAATATATAAAATATATAAATTATAATAATTAAGAAGTATTCTAAAAAGAAATCCCATAATCTTATTTAGCTTAATAGGCTATACTTTATATAATACACTTTTAAACCTATATATTAATCTTAAGTAGCTATATATTCTTAAAATAAAATAGGAAAGTAGTAATGCCTTATAAAATATTAGAGATACTTTTAAAACTATATTTAAAATCCCCCTACGTTTTAAGAATATTTAAGAAAAGTAGAAAAAGCTATCTCTAAATAATAGAAGCCATTTAGAATTATTACTTTTACTATTTAAAAACTAGAAAACCTTATTACCCTAATTATATGATTCAAAAGTCCTATTACTCTTACCTTAAAAAACAATTATTCAAATATCTTAAATACTTTTGATATTTCAAGTACTTTTTTATATTCAGAACTACTAGGAATAACTTCCTCTAGCTATTAACTATATTAAACACCTAAAAAGCTATATAATGAAACAGATATAGCTATATAAGCTATAAAACTAAGCTTTAAACCACACTCTAAAGCGACATTTTAAAAGTTTAAATACCCTATATATTCTATATTTCAATAATAATAATACAAGCTATTTTACTTCCTTACATACCCTCTATATAGTACTTAGAAGCCCCTTTAAATAGCCTGTTTTAGTTTATCACATAGAGATATATATAAGTTATAATATATAACTTAATATTTCCTTATTACAGAGATTATTCATTAAATATTATATAAAGCCAACTATCAAATAGGGAGCTAAATATATTAAGCTCTATAAAGTTTATATAAATAGAAGTAATCTCTATAAATTGTATTCTAAAAATACATTAGATTAAAAGCATATTATATATATATATATATTATAAATATTTTCATATACTTCTATAAAACCTTTACTATTTCTATAGTCTCTTAAGCGACTTTAAATGAGTAGAAGAAAATATAATTAACTCGATAAACTAAAACCTCGCGTGGTATAGATAGCTATATTAAGTCATATATTCTACAAACCAATTTTAACTTCCTAATTATATATAATATTAACTAGTTTAAACTCTACCTCTCGAGTATATTTATTATATATAATCAAGGGGTAAGATCTAGTAAATATTATATGTAACTAAATATAGCTATATATACTATATAAAGCTCTATTCAAACTAGTTAAAATAAGGTAAAGCTTGTAGAAATAGTACTAATACCTAAGGTTTCATTAGTATAAACTCTACTTTTTAAATATATTATTCTCAATATACTTTCCTAGTTTTAAAGGCTTTACCTATAAACTAGCGTTTTCTAAGTAATATTAAATGGGTTTTTAATTTATATCTTATAAAAAGCTCTTCTTATAATTCTATAATTTCTATTCAACTTCTATTTCTATAATTAAAAAGTAGTAATGTTTATAAACTATTTAAATATTTCTTATGAATTAGAAAGTATTTCTAGTATCTTTAAGCTTTTCTTTCAACTTTATTATTATTATAACTTGAGGCCTAGAAACCCTGACTTTTACTTAAGAGCATTATTAACGTTTTTAAATACTAGAAACTTTTCTTAAAATTCTTTTTTCATAATAGTTTTAAGCCCTTTAGTTGATCTATTATATTAATCTAAGTAATAAAAGTACTGAATTAGTAATTCTAGAGAGGCTTTATGAAACTATTAGCTATAAGGTCTTTTAAAATATATACTCAATCTTAAAATACTTTTTAAGCTTTTTATTATAATGAGTAATTATAGATATTTATATATTATAGCTTTATATATAATTATACTACTGTAGTAGTTATAAAGTATTTTATTCACTAGTTATTATATTAGATTCAGATAGTAAGGTAAAGTTTATATATTCCATTTCTATTACATATATTTGTTATGAAGTCTACTTTAAATAAAATAGTAAAGTAGCTAGTAAGAAGAACTTTTGAAGTACTTTAAAGTAATATTAAAAGTTCTATTTTCGGTATTAAAGTAGTAATAATATTCTTTTATTAACTTGCTATACTATTCAACTTCTAAAGAGATATGTAATATATATTTAGAAGTTGTTTTAACTACTACTATTATATATAAAACTAGTATTTATTATAATTATAAGACTATTGAAGATATTACTAGTTTTGTAATTAAACTTATAGTAGAGAGCCTCTATTTTACTAAAGTATTATATTATCTATTTAGTTTCTATATAGTATAAGATTTATTCTAATATATAAAGAACTCCTATTTCTATTATTCTAATAGAAGTAATAAAGAATTCTACAATATCTCTAAGTTCAAAAATCCTATAAAAGTCGCTCTATAAATATATACTTACTTTACCTTTTTACCCCTAGTGGTTCTTAAGTAAATAAAGTAAAGGTATAGAGGTTTATTCTTTTATAGGGTATTAGAAGTAGTTCAAGCTATATGCACTATAGTTATAGCGCCTTATATACTATAGCTATAGTAGCTAATGCGTTATAGCTACGCTATAGTATATACTATACTCTAGCCTATATATTATAGTTATAATGTATTATATACTATAGCTATAGTAGCTTATATATTATACTAAGATATATATACTATAGTTATAATATCTTATATACTATAATTATAGTAGCCTATATACTATAGCTATAGCTGGAATTCTAGTAGTATAACTAGAACTCTAAAAACAACTTTCTATATAAAAGCCTTAATATTTCTATATATAATAATTAGAAATAATTAATTATTATATTAATCAAATTACTATTTCTCTATTTAATTATGATTATTATTAATATTTTAAATAAATCTTCATATTAAGAGAACTACTTTTATTATATTATATGTCCCCTAAGTTTATAATTATCCATAGTAATAACTTAACTATTAATTTACTTATTTACTTATTTATTCCAATAAATTATAAATCTAGCTCTTCTTAATCTAAAGATTCTATATTTTATTCATTAGAAACTTATCCTTCTTACTAATTTATAAATGTTAAATATTATAATAGAATCTATAAAAGACTCTGTTGTCTTACTATTTTTATAGAAATTAAATATTGTACTAGAATTACTTTATTTTTATAAAAGGTTCATCTTATTTAATAAGTTATATTAATATTTAAGTATTTAATTTCTCTACTGATTTTAGCTTTTTTTAATTCTTTAGATATTTCAGATCTAGTTTTAATTAACTATTCTTTTGAATTACTTTTGAGTTTATTTTCTCTTTAGTTTCAAATTATTTCAATAGTAAAAAGATTAATATATTTAGAAAGTCAACTCTTTTGATCTTAAACCTTACTTCATTTTTCAATCAATTTTATAAAAAAAGAAAAATTGAATTCATTTAAAAAAGAGAAGGAAAATACCGAGATTTAGATTTCTAAGTTTTAAATTTATTCTTTAAGTCATATCTTTATTTTAAATAGAAATAAAGAATTTTAATCTTTAATCTTTTTCTGTTTAGAAAATGTAATACTTTCTTATATTATATATTATAAGACTTTTATATCTTTTTAGAAAAGCCCTTATAGATTATATATTTCAAATAATTTATTTTACTTTAATAAAATAGGCAATTCTAAACGGATTACTATTTCTAAATTAATACGAAGTAATAATTATAAAGTTTAATTTATTTACTTTAAGGTTTTACTTATTAATAAAGGTATTTTTGTAGATGTAACTAACCTTATTAATTCTGAAAATAAGGATATAAGTAAAAGAGCTTTAAATTATATATAACTATATTATACGATTGGCCTTTTTAAGTTAGGAAAAAATATTATTGATATTTCTAAGATATTTTGATATTTAAAAGAATCCTATAAACCCTTAGGATTTACTAATAAATTCTTAATTTATAAAGAGTATTTTAATATTACTTTCAATAACTTTATTAATATAGAAGAAATTCTAAATAAGATAAGAGAATTAATTAATAATCTATTTTGTAATAAATTAGAATTATTTAAAAAAGTAGTTATAATATATATTTTAAATAATTTTACTTCTAATTATGAAGGTTTACTTATTTCTATAATTTAAAACCTTAATTCTAATAAAGGAATTTATATTTTAAATTCTTCAGTTTCGAATTTATTAGATAAATCTAAAAGAAGGAATATGAATTTAATTTATTATACTAGAGATATTTAGAAAAAGAAGGATTTTAGAATTATTAAAAAGCCTTATAAAAAGTAAAAAGGAATCTTTTATAGAGATTATAAGACAAACAATTATATTAAAGAAACGTAAACATATGTTTATTTAGAAAAAGGTTTAAGTTAATAGAAGAATATTTTAATAAAGAATAGTAATCAGAATAAGAAAGAATTTAAAAAGAAGAATTTAAAATGTATTAATATTGGTTTAAATAGAACTAAAGAAATTAATAAAATAGAAAATAAGATATTAAAAGATAAAGAAAGTTTTAAATCTCAAGAATTTACTTCTACAGATATAAATATTAATATATTTTCTAAAGAAAATAATACTTTTAGAGATATAAGAATTATCTAAAGACTGTCTATAAAAGGAAATAGCAATAATAATAAAACTCTACGTTTTTAATAAATTAATAGATGACTAGAAATTCCAAGAATTTAATTTTAAAAAAGAAAATTATAGAAATACTTATTTTTATTTAAATATTACTTTTATTATTTATATAATTAAAGAAAGATTCATTTTATTTAATATAAAACTAGTTTTAAAATAGATTAAGCAGGGAAATACTATATACCTTATAATTAGAATAATAGGAGATTTAAAAATATCTCTACAAAATCAAACCTTTATATTAAAAGAAGTTTATTATGTGTTAGAATTAGGAGCTAATTTATTATTATAAAGTAAACTTAATACTATAGGAATTATGTTAACCTTTTAGAAAAACTTTATATTATATAATATAGAAAGGAATTCTATTTTAATAGTAAGATTTAGAAAGAATAATTTATATAGATTTAATATTTCTATTTTATAAAAAAGTATTATTCTTTCTACGATTATATTAGAAACCATTAAGGTTTTGTATAACTATTTATATTATATTAATCTAAAAGTAATAGACTTTTGAAAGATATTACTTTAAATTTATATTATAAAGTAAATCAAATAAATGTTCTTTCTATTTGTAAAGTTTATATTAAAAGAGGTTTTAGTAATAATATTAATAAAGATAATACAAAGTAAGAATAAAATCTTTAATACTTAGATTATATTAACTTAGATTTATATAGACTTATAACTCTTATGATATATAAAAGATTTAATAGATTCATTTTATTTATTAATAAATCAACTAAGTTTACTTAGGATCTTTATTAAAAGTAAAGTTAGCTAAAGAAGTTTCTAAAATCTTTCTCAAATTTAAAGAACTGATAAATAATAATAATAATAAGAGAAGAATCAAAAAAATCAACTAAGTTTACTTAGGATCTTTATTAAAAGTAAAGTTAGCTAAAGAAGTTTCTAAAATCTTTCTCAAATTTAAAGAACTGATAAATAATAATAATAATAAGAGAAGAATCAAAGGATTTAATACTAATAGAAGTAATAGATTTACTAATAAAAGAATAAAAGATATTCTTTCTTATTTTAATAGGAGGGGCCGATAGTTTGCTTTCTACTACGACTATTAGTAGATATATTACCTCCTGAAGTATAACTTTAGCCTTCCTACCCCCCTACTAACTATTATAACGAACCCCTAGTTAATTTAGAACTAAACTCCTTATAACTATAGTAGCTAGTATACCTACTTTACATCAATCTTTTCACAAATAATAAACAACTAATAACTCCTTCTATAATAACCCTATATCTTTATACTTTTATAACTATATATAATTCGAATATCTCGAAATATTCAATTACTACTAACTATAAGTATTCTATTTAAATATTTATTATAACTTTAATATCTACGATTTTAATATTCCTACTAAGTCCTACTTACCCTTAAGATAAAACTTTATACTACTAATATGAAAGTTTTCTACTATTAATATAAGCTAACTTATAATTTTCATATATGTATAATAGAATTTAGCTTATTCGTATTAATAAAGGATCTTAATATATCGAATATAATTAATATATAAATAATATTTATATAGATATAGATATTCTTAGTATAGTTTGATAACTTTTGAAACCCTTATAATTATATTATTATAATACTCTAAAGTATCTAGTAACTAGTATTATAGTAATATATTATTATTGGGATATTATCTAATTAATACTTAGTTTCTAAAACCTTTAGTTGAGTATAGTAATTTGTAGGATAATTAGATAATTATTTTTTAAATATCTATAGGCTACTTATTAATTATAGTTTTTAGGATGATTTTATTAAAGCTTGATCTAATAAACTAATAGTTTTAGTTATAAGGGTTATAAGTGAATATTATTATACTTATCTTATATTTCTCCTCTTATAAGTAGCTATATAGATTTTAAGGGGATTTTAAAACTATTATAAAAGTATAAATATAGAAGAATAATAGTTTATAGAACGCCTAGCTTTTAACGTTCTATTTTATCCTATTTTTAAGAAGTTTAAAAAGGTTCTTAATTTTATAACTTCAATAGTTATTTTTAGCTATATATATTAAGCCTTAGTTTTAATAAGGTTTTCTTTATATAAATTGTTACTATAAAGCCTTCTACTACTATAAAGTTCAATATTAAACCTAGGGGTATCATTATTTATAATAATAAGTAATTTCATTACTATTTTAACTAGTTATAAGCTAGTATTAGCACGAATGTTGTTATTAGGTAAAGATTATAGTTAAATCTATATATAGGGTAAAAAGCTTAGATACCATTCTAGGTATAGAGTAAAAGTAATTAAGTTCTTATTTTAATATTACTTATTATATTAAACCTTTTTATATTTATAAACCTAATAGTTTAATAGAAAGAGTAATAG
>QAPG01001132.1:0-10912 GCA_004366825.1 Colletotrichum spinosum
AATATATATTATAATATATAATATACTAATAGTTAAAACCTTAATACTACTTCTTATATAGTAAGTTAGTATTTCTACTAGTACCTACTAGTTTATAGTAATATATTAGTATAGACTTTATTACTAGATTACTTAAGTTAACTAGATTTTTAAAAAAAACTATAATAATATATTAGTAGTAGTTGATTAATTTATAAAGTATATATTCTATTTACTAATAAAAGAATCCTTAATAGTAGATAAGCTGGTAGCTTTTTTAGTAAATAGTATCCTCCTCAAGTATAAAATTCTTTAAACTATTATATCTAATAGAAGTTTACTATTTATAAGTAGGTTTTAAGTTTTTATTACTTACCTACTAGTTATTAAGAAGAAACTAAATATAGCATACTATCTATAAATTAATAGGTAAATAGAATAGTAAAATTAGAATATAGAATACTTCTTAAAAGTAATAATTAATTTTGATTAAGATAATTAAGTAAAATAATTACCTATAGCTGAATTTATTTATAATATTTTAGTCTATAGTACTACTAGGGTTATACTAGTAGATATTTTAATAGGTTACTTACTTAGGAGACCTTATAATAGCTTTCTAGAAAGTATTAAACTTAAAGTAGTCCTTATAGTAGAAGAAAAAATAAAATACTTTTAGTTTTATTAATAGTAGCTAAAAACCTTATTAGAAGAAGTAAATAAAAAATACATTAAGTAGTATAATAGAAAAAAAGTAGTTAGATTTTAAAGTTAATAATTATGTATTACTATCTATAAAAAACATCTAATAAAAACAACTAATTAAAAAACTATTTAATAAATATTTAGGACTATTTAGAATAGTATAAATAGTTAATAAGGGTTAAGTATTTAAACTTAATTTAAATAAAGAATATAAGATTTATAATATCTTCTTATTATTATAATTAGAAAAATATAGAAGTAATCTACTAATACCCTAAGTAGTCCCTATTAAAAACCTAAGAGATAATATATATAAAGTTAATTATATTATAAATTATAAAAGACTATAAAGAAACTATTAGTATTTAGTTAAATAGAAAGAATATAGGATAGAGGAAAATATATAAGAACTTTAATAGAATATATTATTAGAATTAAAATTAGAATATAAAAAAAGTCTCCTAAAGATTACTAGTAAATCACAAAAAGAATAGTATATTTAAATTATTAGTAAATAAAGCTAAGAAGTTTATATTAGCTTAAAAACTAAAAGAAAAACGTAATAAAACTTAAAAATAATAATTAATCCCTAAAAAAAAGAAATATATAAAATATTAAAAAAGGAATAAAGAAGTATTAAATTACTTATTATTATTATCATTATCTCTATTATTACTATTTTCCTTATTATTATCCTTATTACTATCCTACTTAGGAGCCTTAGGAGTTAGAAAATACAAATTAAAAATATTAATATATTAAGAAATTAATATTAGTAAATAGGGATTACTAAAAAGTATTAGAAAGATAGTAGGATATTTATAATATAAAAATAAGTTAAAAACTATTTTAAAAAAATAATTTAGAAGTTTGTAAAAATAGTAGTCTATATTTTAATAGTATGAGTTTATACTTCTTAGGCTTATTGGAAAGTAGTAGTAGTTTTTATATCTTTCTCTAAGAGATAGTTATAATACAAAATAGTAATAGCTATAACTTTAGCAGCTATAAACTAGTACTTATAAGCTAGCTATTCTACTTCTTTATCTTTAGCTTTATATTTAGTATTAGACTTATTAATATAAGAAGCTTTAATCTAAAAAATCTTATAAGTAGTAATTTAAACTTTCTTAAGATCTTTTTATACTAATAATTAGTAAGGGAGTATTAAGAGATAATAATATAGGAATCTTATTTTAATATTATAAGTAGTAGTAATAAGGTTAGCTTTAGATAAAAAATCGTTAAGAAATAATATAAAGTAAAAACTATAAGAATAATAATATAAATAACCTAGGGAAATATTAGAATATATTTTATAATTATAAAAATAACTTATAGGAAGAAGGATAGGAATATACTAAAATATACTCCTTACTATATATAGTAGTATAATAAGAATACTTATTACTAATATCTAAAATAATTAGTAGAAATAGGAAAAAAGAAGTATTAGAAATATATTAGTAGTCTTATAGTAGAAAAAAAGTAGTAAGATATAACTAAATAGCTTTTAAGTTATTATAAAGTAGAAGTAGTAATAGTAAGAGATAAGGTATATAAAGTTATTATTATTATTATTATTATTAATTACTAGTATACAAGAGGCACACGAGGACTTAGTAGTACCCTTCTTTAAAATAATAACTCCTTTTTAAATAGGAATAAGAATAGGAAGAAAAAGTAGTAAGGGAATAGGAATAAGAATAGGAATAGGAATAGTAGGAATAATAAGGATAAATATTATAATTATTATTATTATTATTTTTAACAACCTAGAAATAAAATTATTAATAAAGGAGAAAATAAAATTAACCTATATATATAATTAAAAATTTAAATAATAAAAAAAGCTTTCTTTTAATTAAAAATAGTTAAAAACTTCTTTAAAATAGAACATAGTAAAATTAAGACTAAAAAAATACCTATAGGTTACTAAAGAAAAGTAATAAGAGTAGTAATAAGAATAATATTAGTCTCTAAAACTAGAAGAATTATAAAATATATACTACCTAAGCCTAACTAGTAAAAATAGTATTCTATAAAATAAATAAGAATAAAAAACCTATAAGTTACTACTAAAAAAAACCTAATATAATTTTTATAAGTATTAAAAAACTATAATTATAATAAATATAAAGTCCCTATAGTTAGGAGTAAAAAAGAAGCTTTTTTAATATCTTTATAGTTAAAAAGATTAGTTACCTTATATAGGGGCTTTAAGTTAACTAGAGTATAGCTATAGTTAGAATATATCTTAAGAAGCTAATATTAATTAAAACCTAACGTTAGGAGGCTGAAACATAAAGCTTAAAACGGATATTTAAGTTCTATTTAAAGAGGGGTACTAGAAGGAGAGCAGAATACTACTAATTTATACTAATATCTTAATAGTTAAATCCTAAAAATAGGACTTTTAAAAAGGGGGATTATATTAAATTACTATAGAAAAGGGGGGCATTAGGGGGCTATTAAGGTTTTTATATACTAGCCTTAATTACTAGAATAATAGATATTCTAATAATATAAAATTTAAATATAAGTATAGAATTATAGTCAAGAGAGGAGAAAGCTAAGTTTAAATAATTATAAAACATAGTATACACCTATTAAGAAATCCTATCACTTAGTATGAACCCAGCCTAATACTATTCTAATAATTAGTACTATATATACTTTTAATTAATTTATAAAAACTATATATTAAATATCTAAATTCAAGAGAGAATAAAATAGTTATTAATCTTAGATTTTATAAAGCTTCTAGGTAAGAAGTCTTGAAACTAAAGCAATTAGTACAATTAGTAATATATCTAGAGAACGAGAAGCTTTAAGTATAAAAGTAAGAGAGTAATACCTTTAGGCTGGATATTTAAACTAGTATATAATATAGCTATAGTATATAATATATATAGCTATAGGCCTACCTTTTAATATTCCCCCTTAAGTTAAACCTACAACTAGCTAAATATATAAAAAACTAGTTTAAAACCTCTAAAATACTAGTTTTTAGCTAAAAACTCTAAATCTAAAGAGTTTTTAAAAGTAGGATACTTTTAGAATTAATAGTATTAATACCTTTTGATTAAATACTAATTAATCTAATTACTAGTAATCTCTATAGATATAATCCTTAATTCAAACTATCTATTATTCCTAGTAATCTGATGAAATCCTTATATTTAATAGTATTTAGAACTTTAATATGGCTATCAGTAGTTATATTAATACTCTTAATAAAGCGTAAAGTAATTATATTATTATTATTAACCTTTTAAATAATCTATTTATATTAAATATTAATATTCTATATATATATCTTATTTAAAAGGTTTATAATATTAATTAGAATATTAGTATTATTAGTAAAGAGGATTATAAGTATAGCAATCTATTAGTTTAGTAGCTACTTGATATATTATTAAATGCACTTAAGAGATATATTAATAAGTATAAAGTTAATAAACTCTATTTCTATAGAGCTTAGAATAATAATTATCTATTTCTTAGACTTCTGAATAATATGTAATCTAATAAAATAGATAATATAGCTATTAGTAGATATATATAACAATCTATTGTTAGTAAAAGCAGCATTTACTATAATATAGAAATCTAGATCTATCTTAAGATCTATTCTTCTAAATATAATACTATAATTAGTAATACTAATAAAGTATTAAAAGAAGTATTTAATAGCATATTAATAAGCAAGAAAGGGGCTAATATTCACTTAATATAATTTACTTATAATATAAGTAATATCTAATTAAATATTAATAATTAACTAGTTAAAACAGTTAGTTTACTCTATATAGAGCTAGTGAGATTAATTATTATATTTATCTTTTAATTATATAATTAAAAGGTTCTTCTTAGTAGATAGAAAGGTCTTAATAGTATGAAGTTTATAATAGCTAAAATAGTAGAAAATAGAATCAACATACTTATATTAAAATAAGAAGATTTTCATAATACTACAATAGATCTAAAATCTTAAAAACTAGGTAGTAATATTAAGATTCTTAAGAAGGTATATAGCTTTAAATATCTAATAAACCTTCTTTATAATCTTAAATATAAAAGTAGCTATAGTATTATTATCAATATATATAAAGATATAGATATTAAGACTCTTATTAATAAAGAGGTAAAACTCCCTTTCAATAAGTATAAAGTTAATCTTCTTTAGTTTAGCTATAATAAGCTAGAACTACTAAAGAGGGCTCTTATAGAAGCTATATAGTATTTTATAGAGTAATTAAACTCTATTCATATTATTAGAATAACCTATAGGTTAATAAATATAAAATTATATACCTAAAGATATTGATATAATAAGAAAAATAATATTAAAATTATATATCTTATATAAGAAGTAGTAGAATATAATAATAGTAAAGAAAAAGTATATAGTAGTAGTAGTTACTACAGTAGTATAAACCTCTTAAGATAACTAATTACCTTTCTCATAAATACTACAAACTACGTATTAAATTTTAAATCTCACAATATTATTTAAAATATTAGTCTTAATATTAAAAATCTATATATCCAGAAGGATCTTAATATCAAAAAGCTTATTAATAATATAAAAAGTTTCTTTAATAACTAACTAGTCAATTTTAATATTATATATAAGCTTCTAATAAAAAAGCTAAAAAGGATTCTTCTTTACTTCCTTAATAATATAGAAAATAGAATAACTTAAAAGAAGAATTTTTAATAATACTATAGTAATAAGAAGAATAATAGTAATTAGAATATTTAGATTAATATAAATATTAGTAGTAAGATAAACTTTCTTCTTATTATAAGAATAAAAACTATAAGCCTTTTAATAGTAGCCTCATAGCTTTATTATAATAATATAATAAGAATATCCTAAAGTAGAAATAGGGGGAACATTAGCTAGTTCTATTATTAGTAGATCAAAGTTTAAATTAAAGTAATCTAATTCCTACTTCTAAATAGTATCTATAAAATCATTATCTCCCTTATTATTTATAATATTAATAAGTTCTAGTTGAATAATAATAATAAGTAGAAATAGGTTTTCTAATAGTAGAATTATATATTCTATAGTATAAGTATTATTAGTTTAATATATTTCTAAAGTAACTTTCTTCTCCTTTAGTAAAGAATTTTCTATATTAATAGTATTTTAATCTGAAATCTAATTAGAATATTAGATTTATAAGTTAGATTTATTAAATAGAATATTATAATTAATACTACTAAATTTAACATAATTATTAAAAAAGTATAGAATAGTTTTATTAAGACCTTTATAAAAATAAATATTATAATAATAAAGAACTTTCTTTATCTTAGAAATATAAATATAATACATATAATTATATAAAGAATTATAACTAATAAGAAAGCTTTTTATAATATATACTTCTATCTTAATAATATAGAGAGAATACTTACCTCTCTTTTTATAAATATAGATAATACATCTAAATATATAGATATATTTAATATATAGAAGCTTATAATCTTTAGCTAGATTTAGCTCTCTTACTATAATCTTATAAAAACTAAGTTTTCTTTTATTAACTTATAGTAAGAAGTTAAAGATTTAAATAATAATATTAAGAGTATAATCCTAAAGCTTCTTAAGTAGACTATTATTAATAAGTATAATATAAGCTATTTTAATAATAATCTAACTAGTATATTCAATTATTCTATTTATTAATAATATATAAATAGTAATAGGATTAAGCTAAGTACTTATAAAATAGGAGTTTCTAAATATCTTCTTAAACTCTAGAGTATTATTATAAATTTATAATTTTATAGTTAATATAGTTATATTAATAAAAGTATTATTAAACTTCTTAATAACTTTAAATATAATATTATAATAATAAGTATAAAATAAGATAAACTAATAATAACTACTATAATAATTAAGAAAATAAAAAGTATACTTCTTACTTATTATAAATAATAGCTTAACTTTAATAAGGTTAAAATAAATTTCTTTACCTATTTAAATAAGGAAGAGAAAAGTATTATAATTAATAATTTCTATTAATTAAATAAGATAGTATATTTTATAATAAAAAGAGTTAATCTCTTCCTAAGTAAATTACATATTTATATAGTAATAGGTTTTAATAATTTATAATAGATATATATAAATAAAGTATTGATATATCATCTTAAGTATAGAATAAGTCTTTATCTTTACTCTAATTAAACTAAGAATAGTATTAATAGGAATAATAATACTATTAAAAGTGTTAATAATATAGATATTATTTACCTAATAGATCTTAATAAAACTCTAATAAGATTGAATATTAATAAGACTTATAGTATAGTAATTATACTTAATATAGCTTTTCTAAAGTCTATTTAAACTAAGTAGATTAATGAAGCTAAAAAAGCTATATTTAATTTCTTTAATAGTTAAATTAATAGTCTTAGAAGAATTAATAGGATCTTCTATCTAAAAAAAATAGTACTTATACCTTTTAATCTTACTAATTTACTATTAGTAGTAGTAAAGAGTTAAAGATTATTATAAATATTATATAATATAAAAAGTATAAGGTTATTAAAGACTGAATTAAAATAACTTAAGTTAACTATAATATCTAAACTCATAATAGCTTTATTATTAACTATAGCGTTTACTACTTTAAGTATTATTAATAGCTTCTAAATAATAAGGCTTCTAATAATAGAACTACTAATAATACTTATAGTATTTTTAATAAATACTAATAAGGATGAAGTAGAAGTTGATATTTTAATATAATCTTTACTATATACATACTTTATAATATATATTATAAGTTAATTATAAAACTTATAATTAGTAGGAATTAGATTTAAATAAATAGTCTAGTATTTTAAAATTAAATAGTTCTTCTTATAATAAGAGTATTCTCTTTCCTTCTTTTTAACTAAAGTAGTATTAAATATAATACTTCTAGTAGTAGTTATTTTATAATATAAAATAAGATTTATCTTCTATTTTTTATTTTAAATAAAAGTATAAATAATTTTAATAATATTAACCTATACAAACTTCTTATTATTATTAGTATAATACTTATAAGTATTAAGTAATTTTAATTTGAAGTAGTTGAAGAATATAATAACTTAGAAATAATCAGTATTCTAGTTATAAAAACTTATAATACAAACATATAAGTATTATATATACTTAAGGGTATTATAAAAAGTCTTATAGTTATAAGTATTACTTTTAGCAAACTTATCAATAAAAGTATTAATAGTATTTTTAGAGATTTTAGAAATATACTTCTCTAGTATTTTTATAAGCGTATAAAGGTTACTATTATCTTACTACTTAGTATTAAATAGTTTATTAATTAGTATATTATATAATAATATAAAAAAGTTATAAGTAATATCCCTATTGTTCTCTTATAATATATATATATAAGGCTTTTAGTAAGTAGTTTAAATATATTAGTATTAATATACTTTTTAATTCTATTTGTTTTAAGTATAGTATCAATTAATACTAATTATAATAATTAGTTTATTTTATTTTTAAGCTTTAAGATTAATAAAACAACTATTCTATAATTAGGAGTATTAGCTATTATGATTTAAGGAATTATAGTATTATATAGTATGTAATTAATATTTATAGACTATTACTATTATACGATTAGTTTAATATGAAAAATATAAAATAATATTACTATATTTAAAGTTGTAGATAGTTAGAGAGAAGTAAAATAAATAAAGCTCTTATATTTTAAGTAAAAATACAAGTTAGACTTATAACCTATAAGGCTTCTAGGCAAGAAGTTTTAAAACTGAAGTAATTAGTATAATTAGTAATATATCTAGAGAAGGAGAGGCTTTAAGTATAAAGGCCAAAAGGTAATACTTTTAGGCTAGGCGTTTAAACTAGTATATAATATAGTTATAGTATGTAATATATATAGCTATAAGCCTACCCCTTAATAGATTTAGATATTTTAAATAAGGTTTAAAGTTTTAAATAATAGTAATTATATAGTTGGCTTTCTAATTAATTTAGTTATAATATTATATAGTAAGTATATTATAAAGAGGGATTTTAATAATACTTTCTTAAAAATTATTTTATTCTTAATTTAAATATTCTAGTTTATATTTTTAGAATATAAAGTGTTTTCTAACTTTTTAAGAAGCTTTTATAATAGATTATATTTAGTATAATATAACGTTTATACTAATTAAAACTATAAAGATATTAAGATCCTTATTATAATGAATAAATAGAAAGAGTTTAAATTATATTTATATTATTTTACTTTTTATACTATTTTAATTTCCCGCTTGACGTAGTGGTTTAACGTCTGGCTGGCTTTTACCGTTTTACGGCAAGAGCAGTAGGTTCGAATCCTGCGGCGGGCAACCGCGACCGGCGTTCCTACCAGTTGCGTAAATCATTCGTGGCAACCGCCACCAGCTGTTGGCTCTTGCCGACAGCCGTTAACAGCTGGCGACTGTTGACGGCTGGCGACAGGCGCTGCCGGCTGGCTGGTATTGGTGTCACGTGACTGCGATCCTTTAAAGAAGTAACCGCGACGGATGTGGGCCTGTACCTTCCGCATTTGTCAGCAATCGTATTAACCAACCGCGTCGTTGCTGCCTGAGGTTTCCTCCGTTTAAACGGTTCCTCAGCACCAGTAGTATCTAGAGGGTAAATGAGGCAAGAGCCGACTACCGGGTGTAGCTTCCTTTAAAGGGTCCCAAGAGGCATGTGATTAAATAGATCAAAGACCTTCAATACAACTACAATATATTATTTTAATTATGAATTTTATCTCTTTTTAATAATTATACAAATAAAGTTATTAATAATATATTAGGTTAAACTATTTGTTCTAACTATAGAAGAATACTTGTTCTAAAAATATAACTATTAATATTCAATATAATTAATAAAGTTTTAAATATTATATATCTTATAAGAGATTAATTACTTTAATAATATAATTAGTACAATAAAAGTTTTCTTTTAGATATTACTACTACTAACAGTATATTATAAATACTGTTTAAAGATCCCTAAAAGATAATAAATAGCTTTAATATTAATGGTTAGGATATTTTGATAGAAAGGATCTTAATTACTTCATTTTTTTATATAAAGTATTTATATTATTAGTAGTTATTTAAAGTATAATAAGTATTAATTTATATTAAAGATATATAAAGCTTCTAGTATTAATTACGTAGAATAAAAAGAATATTATATAGAATATAAGAGTATTTTATATATTTATCTAGAGAATATATTACTTTTAATTTCTATTCTCATTCTTAGAATTATAATAGCTATCCTTTATTCTAATTTTTATTAATAAAGCAACTTATTACTCTTAAGATTCTTATTTTATTAATTATATTAGAGTTATTATCATAGAAGTACTTAAGAACTTTATTATATTCTTTATTTGGTTACTTTTACTCTATATCTGGAATAGTATTTAAACTCTTCACCTTATATATAGATTTAACTATAAATCTTACTTAATAATGGTATTTATATTGATACTAGTTTATAACGAGTTAAAATAGTAATAAAATTACTTATTACTATATATAAACATACCTCTAGTTTTAATATTTACCCTTATAGTAATAGAAACCCTTATAGTAATAATCTATATAAGAAGAGCTTTATTAAAACCAAAACTTAATATATATAGCTAAAAATAACTACTAAGGTTGTAAAATTAAGAGCTTTTTTAAACTTCTTAAAAATAAGATAAAATAAAATACCTATAAAAACTAGGCATTCTATAACTTATTATTCTTCTATATATGTTATAATAGATTTGAAATCTCCTTAAAATCTATATAACTACTTATGAGAAGAGAAGTATAAAATAAGGATAATAATATTTACTTATAACCGCTATAACTACAACTATTAATTTATTAAATTTAGCCTTAATAAAATTATATTAGAAACTATAATTAATAAGTAGCTTATAGATATTTAAAAAATAATTATCTAATTATTCTATATATTATTATATTAAACTAAAAGGTTTAGAGATTAAATATCAATGAGATAATACTTTAATATTAAAATATTAGTATAATACTAATTATTAGATATTTTAAAGTATCATAGTAATATAATTATAAGGGTTTTAAAAGCTATTAAGGTATACTAGAAGTATTTATATTTATATAAATATTATTTATAAATTAGCTATATTTAATATAT
>QAPG01001133.1:0-10910 GCA_004366825.1 Colletotrichum spinosum
CTATAGAAATCTATAGTTTACTTAATATTTATAATACTTCGTAATTTCAGATATATAAGTATTATTCTACTAAATAGACTTATTTCTTAAATATAGTTCTTAGTAATAATATTGATTATTAAATTAGTATTACTTATATCTATAAATTAAATAGTATTATTATATCTATCTTCTATTTATTATTAGATCATATTATTAATTATTTAATAGTATGTTATTAGTTCTATATATCTATCTAAGCTCGAATTTCAACCTCTTTTTCCCCTATTTTTTTAAATATATTTATAAATTCTTCTTCTATTATAATAAATACTTCTTTTTATACCTAGTTATTCTAGTAATTTTTAACTACTATCTAAGTATACTTATAACTAACCTAAGTATATATAAATTAAACTTTTTAAAACAAATCCTTAGGAACTAAAACCTATCTTCTAACTTTCTTAAAATAAATATAATAAGTTATTATTTAAATTTTAATATTTATTAGTATTATAATAAATACTAGTTAACTAGATATCTATTTAGTAGTAACTATTTCTTAAAAAGCTAGGTTAACTAATAATATAAACTTATTATTATTTTAATCTATCTATTATAATAGTTTTTTTAATAGTTATCTTTATATTATTTTCTAAAGTAGTAATATGAATAAAGTTTGAAATTATAATATTAAATGTCGTATAAACTTCTTCTACTTACTTCTAGTATTATTATTATTTAGTAAATTTCTTATTTATTTTATTAATACTTATTTAATACTTTTTTTAATCCTAGAGAATTTACTAAAAATTAAGAAAGAATTATAATTTAAAGTTCTTAGTTTTTTTAGTTTCTTTTAGGAAAGTCTAAAGTCTCTAGGTAATATATATAAAAATAGTTTTAGTATCTTCCTATTTCTTCTTATATTTCTTATTAAAAATACTCTTTTTTACTATTATCTTATTATTTCCCTAATAATTAATATAATAAGTACTTTTAGTATAAAAGTAAATACTATAAGTCTAGTAAATAATTAACTAGTTATAAGATATTATATAGTATCCTATTTATTTATACTACTAATAATTATAATTATCTATATATTAGTATTAGAAATAAGTTTATATAAATAGAAGAGTTTAGCTACTATAGATTCTATTCATTCTATATAAAAGTTTTATATAGTTATTTTTTTATTAGGTTTATAAATTAGTTATATAAAAGTAATAAGTTAATTTAAATTTAATTAATATAGTATAAATTTTAATATAAACTACTATCTTATTCTATATTCTAATAATACTATAAATTATAAATATCTAATCTTCTATAAAAAAACTAGTATTATTAACTTATAAGTTTTTGAAAATATTTATTAGCTTTTTAGCTCTTATAGTAATATCCTCTTTAAGTAACTTTACTTTCTTTACTATTTAAGCTACTTTTAGTCTTATTAAAACTATCTTTATCTCTTTAAAAAACATATTTTAGAAGTTATAATTTTTAGTTATCTTATAAGTTATTTTATTAAAATCTAGTTTTTTCCTTATTATATAAGAGTAGCTTTAAAGATTCTCTAGTTAGTATTAATAAACTTATGAAATTTATAGTAAAGATTACAAGCTATTTCTTTTAGTATTCTAATAAGTATTCTATATATAGTAATATGTATTAATTCCTAATTAGGGAGATCGGAGTTCTTTCTAATAATAGTATAAGTCTAGAGGTTATTAATTATAGTTAAAAGAAGAATAATCCCTATAAGATTATCTTCTTTTAAATAGTTTTTTATAATAAGAATTCTAAATTTTTTATTTAGGTTTTAATTAGTAATTAGATTTATAAGTGTATATATATTTAAAAAGATCTCTTTAGCTTTAGGTTAAATTATTTTAATAGATATAATAAATAATATAACTATTTTAAGCTGTAGAATATAATATATATAAGTTTTTCTAATTATATTAAGTTTTAATTTATCTTATAAATTAATAAAGAATTTATGCTTATTTAGGAAATTAGAAATATTATTATTAATAAACTTAGGAGATTTTTTAAACTAAAGAGATATAGTAATTATAATAGGTTAAACTTAGAGTATTTTTACTAGTATTAAATAATTAGTTACTATTAAGATATAATTTATTAATAAGAATATAGTACTATTTATAGATATATTAATATATTTTAATAAAGCTTTAGCTTATAGTTTTAAAGTATTAGTAATAGGATTATTCCTAGGTGTATTCTAAATAAATATTACCTAAATCTTTAGAAATATCTAAAGCTTATAGCTAAATACTTTTAAATATAAAGTTTATAAATAAAAGAACGGTTAGAACTAAGAAAAAGGCTTCCACACTAAATTTAACTTAAATATCATCTTTATTTTATACTATCTTATTATCTAAGTAAAATTATTACTTTAATATTAAAATAATAAGAATATTCTTTTTAATTACTTATTAATAATAAGAATAATAAGTAAAAAAACGAATTATCCATCCCTTTTTATCTTTATTTTATTATATTTATTTTAATTCTATATATTAATTTTCTAAAAGGTTTCTAAAATATTATTAGATCAATTAATTTATAGATATTCTAATATTATCTATTTTCTTTAAAACTAAAAGTATCCCTAATTATATATATATAACTGTCTTATGCGTCGTCTTCTCTAAAAACCATACTTTCCTCAAGGGAATATTTAAAATATTATATATAACTATTTTATATATTATCTTCCCTAAGAATTATACTTTTCTTAAAGAGGTATCTAAAATATCTATTCGTTTATCCTTATCGTCTAGATAAATAGGTTAATCCTACTATACTTATCAGCTTAATAAAACTACTTTCTCGATCTATTTATTTATTTTTATTATTTTATTTTACTTTATAAAATAGTTATTTTACTACTTTTATTTCAAAAGAATTTTAAAAGGGAAATATCTTATTTAGCTATATATTTAATTTATAAATAACTTATTAAAACTAATTTTATAATATTAAGTTATATTAGTTTATTAGATAAAACTATATAAGTATTAGCTTAAATTAGTTTTCTAGGTCTTTAGACTATCTACTTATTAGAAAGTATAAATATAGCTATTATTTATCCTTCTTATAACTTATATAGGTCTATAAACTACTTTTTTAGTAAAATATATTACTTTTTAAACTTATTTATTTATTTCATCTAGAAATTAGGTAATATATTATATTTTTACTATATATTATATTAATTCGTGTATTAAAATAGTATAGAAATATCTCTCTATTTTAATCTATAAAAACTAAGAGTAGAATAATCTACCTCTAGGTATTATTAAAATAGGCTATAATTAAAAAAGCCTAGCTAACTAAAACTAACTAACTACTCCTAACTATAATACTAGAAAAAACTTTATATATACTATATATATATAATTTCATAAAAAGGGTAAAAGTAGATAGAAAAGCTTTAAAAAATATTTAAAAAAAAGAATAACTTATTCGTAGATCTACGATCTAAGAATTAATAATATCTGAATAGTAGGTCCTAAAATGTTAAGAGAAGAGAAGTTAATTCTCTTTATTTATATGCTATAAACTACCCTATTTATACTTAGGATTGCTAGAAGCCTACTTGTGGTACGTACTTATAGCTGTTTATAAGCCTAGCCCTATCACACTATAGAGTAGCTTTAGTATTATACTTATCCTTGTATATTCCTTTAGTAGTAGAACTACTAGAGATACCTTTAAATCCTAAGTAATATGTTATAATAAATAAAATATGGTAAATAGTATTTAAAATAATCTTTTAAATACTTAAATAAAAGAAATTATTTATTCTGATAAACTTATTGTAATCTATTATATATTTAGTTATCTTTATAAGTATTCGCAGAAGTAATTAGCTGGCTTTTTTCTAGAATTAATAATTATTTCTTATTTTAGTATACAGAAATAATCCCCTTATTGTTTTATTACTATTTTCCTTCTCCTTATTGATATTAATATTTTTAATAGTTATTCTTTTATACTTATAAATAGTATATTTATTTATATAGATTATATATATTAAAATTTAAATAAAATAAAATATACGAGTCATTATCAGTATTTTAACTATAAGGTAAACTTACTAAAGTTACAAAAGAAGCCATGAAGGCTAAGGCTTTATGAAATATTATGGCTAATTTATTAAGATATCTTAATCTAACCTTTCTATTAAATAAACCTATTTTAATTTTCACTTAGTTGATGAAAAGGCTTAAGAGGATATTTCTTAATCCTAATTTAGAAAGTAGTAGAAAAATAGACTTTAAAGTTATATTAGCTATGTTTTATTTTTATTTAAGTATTAATAATAAGAACCCTTAGATTTAAAATACCCTCTTTTACTCTTTTTAGGAAACTTACTTTATTTAGTATTCTTTGACTCTTTTTATTTCTTATAATTTTATTAATAGTTATTATTTTCTTCTTTTTCTCCTTATTATTAATACTCTTATTAACTTCAGTACTTTTATTTATAATAAGTTTATTATTAGAATTTAAATATAAGCTGCTAATATTAATAGTTTTTATCTATCTTCTTCTAGTTTGAGTAGTAAGTATTAGTATAAAGCTGAATTGTTATATCTTAAAGACTTTATTTATCTCTATTTTACTAAATTTCCTAATTCTTAAGAATACTTACTACTATCCTTACTACTTAAAACTTTTGATATATTAAACTTAAGTAGTTTTATTAAGAAGTTAGTTATTATCTTAAAAAAGTCTACTACTTCTAGTAATTTAAAATATCTTTATCGTTATTTTAAAAAGGTTTTACTCTTAAATTACTTTCTAAAGATAAAGAAAATAATTTAATTAGTAACTTTATAGCTAAAGATTAAGAAGAAGAACTTAAATCTATTATAAATAAAGAAGAAGATAATAAGGATAATATTAATGAAGTATTTAAATTTCCTAAGAAATATATTAAGATAACTTTAAAGTTTAGAAAAAGGTCTATTGAAATTGGCAATCAGGAGATTTTATTTAAAATAAATAACTTTGAATATTAATTCAAAAATACTAAGTATTAACTAGCTAAGTTAAATAAGAAGTCTAATTTCTTTAAGAGTATTCTTATAAAATCTGTTCTATCTAAAAAGAATGATTTAAATAAGACTATTAAGGAGTATAAAAATTGTCTTTTTTAGATAAAGATAATTAGTAATATTTAGCTTATTTAAATTATTTTTTATATTATTTACTACTTAAGTCTTTTGTTTCCTATAGAGGTTATCTTTCTATTATTAATATTAGAAATAAGAATTTACTTTCTATTTACTATTATTAATGTAAATCTTAATCTAAAAGATATTATATTCTAATTTCTAATAAACCCTATAAGGTATTTAAGAACTATCTTGATATTGTTTAGACTTTAGATAATAATAAGATAAGTAGTTTAACTTAAAATGAAAGTTTTAATTTTAAATCTAAGTTTTTATAATTAAAGAATAAGAAAATTAGTAATATAAAAAAGTTATTCTGAATTATACTTTATTCCTAATAATTGAAAGAGTTTAAATTCGCTTTCCTTAAGAATAGAAGTATTTCTAATCTTACTACTAGAATTCTAATTATTATATAACTTATTATTATTTAATTATCTTAAACTTTACTACCTCTCTAACTATTTATAACTAATTGTACCCCTAGGCTTTTAGTAATTTTAATTAGATTTCTTATTATTTAGATTTATAAATTTTAATTAGTTATTAGAAAATCTAGAGATTAGAGTTTTAGATTTTACGTAGTTTTTAGTATTTTTAGAAACTAGAGTTTTAATTTTAATATTCTAATAATTAGTTTTAGTAGGTTTCTCCTATTCTTTACATAGAGTTTAATATTAGTTTTTTCTTTTAAAAGATATAATTAATTTCCTATCTTTTCCTAAGTCGGCTTTTATATATTAATTACTATTTCTTACCTACTTATTTAGAGTTTTAAGTTTAAATAGTCTATTTTGAATTAGATATAAGTTTAAATACAGAACTTTATTTTTTATAAATAGTTTAAAGAGTTCTACTATCTTCTAACTTTCTATATAAATATAATTAAGACGTTTTGTTAAATAGTTGAATTTTAGGAATTTAGATTACTTATATATATTATTTAAATAGTTAGGAATAATTCTAAAAACCTTATTAGTCTATTTTAATTAGTCTTAAGAATATTATTTATAGATTTATTAAATTAAGAAGTATCTGAAAGTATTTTAATTTCGCTTAGGTTAAGTCTCTTATAAGTCTATCTAGTAATACTATATTTATAAGTATATAGATTACTTTGACATTCGTTTTTAAACA
Organism: Colletotrichum spinosum; assembly: GCA_004366825.1. Taxonomy (NCBI): domain Eukaryota; kingdom Fungi; phylum Ascomycota; class Sordariomycetes; order Glomerellales; family Glomerellaceae; genus Colletotrichum; species Colletotrichum spinosum. The sequence continues at coordinate 6,336 of QAPG01001133.1, forward strand.
TTCTTAATATTATTATATATATTAAATACATATATATTGAAGTTTAGTTAATAAATACTTATTATTTAAGATAACTAATTTAATAGTTTAGTAGTTGTTATAATAGATTTTCTAAATATCTTTAAAGGTAAGTTTAATATTTCGAAATAGTTTTTTTAATATTATAGCCTTTTCTAAAATATATTTAAAGCTAAGAAGTTGTATTTTAATTATTAATATTATAATAATATTCTATTAAGTAGTTTCTTATTAGATTGGTTTTTTAAATAAAGAGGTAATATAGTTATAATTTAATTTTTAAATTTCCTTATAGTTTATAAAAGGAATATTTCTAGTAATTAAGAGTATTTGAAATATCTTATTAATACTTCCTAAGTTTTTAAATTATAATATGAGGAATCTTATCTTATAGGAGTATTAAGGTATATAGTTTATTATATTTTAATATATTTAAGAAAGATCTATAAGATATCTTTAGAATTAAAAATATATAACTAAAATATCTAGTTATATTACAATTATAATATAAAGAATTAAACTAACCTTTATCTAATAAATATAAACTTCTTTTAATATAACTTAACTAGAATTTATAATAAGAGATATTACTAGAAGTAGGATTATTAGAATTAATCTATGTTTAAAATTAAAGTATTCTATAATTTTAGTAATATATATATTATAAACTAAATAAACCTTTTAATATTTATAATTTCTTATAATTCGAATTCTTAGGAAATATTTAATAGGACTTTATTCTTTAAGTTTATAAGTATATTGTATATTTTTAATAATTTTAAAAGTATTTACCTTAGCTATTTTATAATATAAGAGAAGAATATTATTTATATAGAATAATACATAGATATTTAAATTCTTATTTTTAAATAAATAAGGTTTTTCTAAGTATAACTAGAAGCCTAATAATTTCAATATAGTATAAAAAGCTTTATACTAAAGAAAAAGTATATTTTAAAGTTTATAAAAAGTTTATTTAAATTCAATATAATACTTTACTATTTTAAATCTACTTAGTAATTCAACTATTATTAGAAGTCTATTAGGACTTCTTATAATATTTAGAAATATATTAATAATATTAGACTATAAAACTTTAAGATTAAATTATATTATCATTATTTAAAAGGTTTGAATAATTAGTATTACTATATATATAGTTTATGGTAGATTAATTAGTTATGTATCTATATATATATATATATATATATATATATATATCTTTATTTTATATTTTTCTAGAACATTTTTAATATCTATCTTATAAGTAAAAACCTACTTAAGAGAAAGAAGTTTAATTTTAAGATCTTAGTAATGTATTTCTCATCAAACACTTTTCTCTTTTAGTTTTATAATTTTAATTCTTACTATTTTAATAAAAGACTTTTATAGTAATTCTAGCAAATTAGTAATATCTTTCTACGTTTTTAGTAGTATAAGTAGTTAATTAAAATATATTTAAGTTTTAGTAGAAAGATCTTTCTTTTAATATTATATTTTCAATAATAGGCAATATAGTTAAAAAGTTAGAACCATTTTTATCTAGTTCTTACTACTAATTAGATAAATAAGTATTAATAAAATTGTCTTATTTATATTTTATAAGGTATAAAATACTACTATTATCTTCTTTAAGAGTATTATATAATGATTGATATTAATTTCTAGTTTAAGTTCTAATTATTATCTACTCCTAGATAGTTAGTTAAAGTTCTAAATAGTTAAGTTTAATATAATTAGTCAAAATGTAGAGCTATATTTTACTTTTATCTAAATTAGCTGAATAGACATCTTAAGGCGATTACTTTACTACTTAATTAAAATAAATATCTTTTTTTAGTTAATTAGATTTCTTATTTTAAATATACTATTTAATTTTCTAATTATTAGTATACCTTTTAAATTCTAATATTCACTTAAAGTTATTTTATCTAATTAAAGTTAACTAGAGGTTTAGACTATTCTTATTAATTTAAATATTAGTTTAAATATAATTAAACTTCTCTTATTAATTTTTAAAACTAATTCTAGACTCTATCTAATATTTAAAGCTAGTTCTAGTACTAATAAGATAACTCGTAGAAGAAAAAGCTTTCTATTAAGTATTCTTATTATTTTAAAATTTCTCAATATTTTAAAAATAAGGTTATTATATTTTTAGTAATTAATTTAACTAGTAGTTTTGTAATTCCTTTTATAAATACTTTATATAAGTTTTATATTAAGTAAAGTCTTATCTTATTAAATTTAATATTTTAGGTAATAATGAGTTTTTAAATGATAAAGATTAAAGTTTTATAGAAGTTATAAGTATTTAGAATATAACTTACTAAATATTTAATATATCCCCTTAGTTTAACCATAAATAATTTTTTTAAAATACTTTATTTATAATATTTCTTAAATAGGTATACTTAATATCTATAAATATAAATCTATCTTTAGTAAGATTATAAGTCTTAATAAAAACTTAGAACATACTCTAGTACCTACTAATAAAAATACTATTTATACTAAGCTTCTTCAACCTTATATAATAATCTCTAGTTATTTTAAATATTTAGAGATATATTATATAATATAGCTATTATTTAAATTAATTCTATTTATAGTTTAAATAGTAGTCTAATAGTTTTTTATATCTTTATTCCTTAAGTAATTAGTTTTTTTCTAATACACTCGCTTATTCTAACTAGCTCTTTAGTATAAAAAAGAAATAGCTTAAGATTAATCTTTTATTCTATTACCTATTTTTAATAATTAGTTTCTCTATTAATTACTATAACTACTTTTTTAATATCTTATTAAATCTTACAAATTAAAAAACCTCTTTACTTCTTAACCTATCCTTTAAATATTATTATTATTCAAAAAACTAAATTATAAATTTTATTAAATAATATAAATATAAAAAGTAGGCCTAAAAATTCATCTTTAATAATAAGTACCTCAGAGTTACTTATATAAACCCTAGGAAAGTTAAATAGGTTTTAAATAATATAATAGAATAAGCAAACTAACTATAATTCTAAAATTTATCTAGAAATTACTTATTAAAAATAGGCTTCTATATAATAAGAATAGTCTAATTACTTTAGTTTTATAATTTTTACTCCTTAAATATTTCAAACTAGACGCTTAAAAATATTCTTTCTAAAGTATCCTACTTAAAAGTGCTATATATAGGCATTATTAAACCTTACATTTAAAAGAACTATTTTAAAGTAAAATTAAGAAAATAGTATATTTAGATATTTCAAGATAATATTTAAACTATTTAAATAAATTATAAGATAATTTAAAACTAGCTTATATTTAAAGAACATAAGGTTATACTTTCTAAATAACTATCTTATAATAACAGATTAATTAATTAAACTAAATCTAAAGGTATAATTAAAGTTTATATATTAGATTTTAGTCTTATTAAGAAGTAGAACTTTGGAAATAATATTAATATAAAAACCTTTTATATAAATAATATTATCTAATATTAAGTTTAGTATATTTTTCCTTTTTAAACTATTAAAAATATTCCTAATTACTTATTTACTTTATCTAACTATAAAGAAGTTAGCTAAACTATATTAAATAATATCTATTCTTTTACTCAACTTAAAACATCTCTTCTTAAAGAAATCTATTAAATTAGTAATATAAACTATTCTATAGCTATTAAATATTATACTTACTAAAAGTAAGTAAAGTTTTTAAATAGTTAAGAAGATTTTAAAAAAGATTATAGCTAACTTTTTAAGAAAAAAGGGGTTAATACTAATATATATTAAGTTAGAAAAATAATTACTATTATTACTGAATTTACTACCTAAAGGAGTTAATTTGATTTTTAAGGTATTTAAAAATACTTCTTTAGTTTTATTAGTATATCCTTTAGAATTTAGCTATTCCTTTTTAGCTAGCTTTTAATAAAAAATATATAGTTCTAAATTATTCATTCTATTTATAATATTATTTCGAATAGTAATTATTATTTAAATATTAAGATATTTAATATATAATCCTATTATAATATACTTAATATATCTACAGTTTTCTAGAAAGTATAAGTAGCTTCTAAAATTATATACGTATCTCAGTTTAAATTAAGATATACTATCTAATTCTTTCATAAGAATAATAAATATAAATAGTATTTTATTATAGCTTCTTATTAAGGTTTCTTTAATATAAAATAAAGTAGAGAAAATCTCTCTATATTTAGCTAGATTATTAATTTCTAAATTTAGAGTTTTTCTTTTAATAATATTCTAATATTAAGTTATAGCCTAACTAGTTAAAAATTATTAATTAAATATTTAAAGTTATTTTTTAATTATAAGTATTCTTTAAACTTTAAGGATCTAGTAAGTAATAGTTTAAAAGTAAATAGCGTATTACTTATTATATTATATTAAATTAGAAATATTCAAATTAGCTTTTTTAAGGATTTTTGTATATTTTATTCTAACTTATTATTATATAATTAAATCGTTCTAAGTATATTAGTATTTTAGAACTCTTAGAAAAACTTAAAAAGAGATATTATTATTATTAAAA
>QAPG01001134.1:0-10910 GCA_004366825.1 Colletotrichum spinosum
TAAATTTAGAAAACTTTTTGAAAATACTACTAGGAGTATACTTTAGTTTAACTAGAATAAGAACTCTTAATGTAATATTTCTACTTAAGTCTTATAAAAATCTTTTAAAGTATTAATATACTTTTTAGAGTATTCTAATTGGAATATTAAAGTAAGAAGAGTTTGAAATATTTAAATAGTTAGTTTTATAATCTTTTATTTTATATAGATTTTAAATGTAGTTTTTTATAGTGATTTCTTTTATTATAATTAGCTTTACTGATCTGTAGTATAATAGTAATAAATAAGTTAATTATCAATTAGTATTAATTAATCTAGAGGGTAATATATATTAAATATAATCTTAGTATATAGGTATAACTTAGTATTTAAGTTATTTATTATTATTATTATTCTATTATATAGTATATAGTACTATATAAGGCTTTAAATCTATGATATAGTAATTACTTACTTATTGCTATATATTTAACTATAGTTAGTACTAAGTACTTAGTACTTATTACTAGTAAGACGCGGAGGGTATACTACTATATATATAGTAATACGTATAGTTACTATATGCTTTATAGTATAGCACAACTAATATTAATATTACTAATATGTTTCTTAATACTATAAGAGACCTTAATAGACCTCTAATAATACTCAAATTACTAGACGGATTTAAAGTAGCAGAGTGTTATATAGAACTTGAATAAACCCTTTATAAACTTTAAGATATATTCCTTCTTTAATATAAAGCCTTTTATATTACACTAAAATTATTAAGCTTCTAATTATACCTAGAAGAACCTTATCCATTTGGAAATAAGAGTTTAAATATCTATATTTTATTTTATATAGATAATATCCTTCTCTTATATTATAAAATAGTTAATAAAGATATTTTAGAATTATTAAGAATAAGAAAAATATACCTATAAATCTAAAGAATAAGGTTCTATTAAATGTTTCTTAGGAATCTAAATTATAAGACAATTTAAGTATTGAAAGATTTACTTAATCTATAATATATATATTGTCAAAAGTATAGAATATTTTCATTTTAAATATATATTAATTCTAGTAATACTACTTCTAATAATATTCTTTATTATAAACTCTAATTAAGTTATATTAAAAGAGACTTATATTTAGTAGATGAAAGTTAGTTTAATTCTTTATATTTTAATTATAATATAACTAGATATCTTATTTATATATTCTTAATTCTAAAGATATTTTATAGATCTTTCCTAAATATATTAAAATATAGTTAACTATATAATTTAATACTTCTAAAAGATAAGGTTTCTAGTATTATAATTTAGAAACTTAGGAGGGGCCGATAGCTCGCTCTCTACTACGACTATTAGTAGATATATTACCTCCTAAAGTATAACTTCAGCCCTCCTACCTTCCTACTAACTATTATAGCTAGTTTTTAGTTAATCTGGAGTTAAACCCCTTATAGCTATAGTAGCTAGTATACTTGCCTTATGTTAATCTTTTTAATAATAAATAACTAATAACTCCTTCTGCGATAACCTTATACTTTTATACTTTTATAGCTATTAATATATAACTTGAATATCTCGAGATATTTAATTACTACTAACTATAGGTATTCTATTTGAATATTTATTACAACCTTAATATTTATAACTTTAACGTTTTTATTATAGACTGAATCCTACTTATTTCTAAGATAAGATTTTATACTACTAATATAAAAGTTCTCTACTATTAATATAAGCTAACTTATAATCTCTATATAAGTATAGTAGGACTTAGCTTGTTCTTATTAGTAAATAATCTTAATATGTTAATTAAGTATAGTTAATATATAAATAATACTTATATAGATATAAATACTCCTAGTATAACTCGATAGCTTTTAAAACTCCTATAATTATATTATTATAATACTCTAAAGTATTTAGTAATTAGTATTATAATAGTATATTAATATTAGAGTATTATCTAATTAATACTTAGTTTCTAAAATTTTTAGTTTAGTATAGTAGCTTGTGGGATAGCTAGACGATTATTTTTTAAATATCTATAAACTACTTATTAATTATAACTTTTAGGATAATTTCATTAAAACCTAATTTAATAAACTAATAGTTTTAGTTATAGGGGTTATAGGTAAATATTACTATACTTATCTTATACTTCTCTTTTTATAAGTAGCTATATAGATTTTAAAGGGATTTCGAATTTATTATAAAAGTATAAATATAGAAGAACGATAGGTTATAGAATACCTAGTTCTTAGTATTCTATTTTATCTTATTTTTAAAAAGTTTAAAAAGGTTCTTAACCTTATAACTTTAGTAGTAATTTTTAGCTATATATATTAAGCCTTAATCTTAATAAAACTCTCCCTAATTATTACTATGAGGTCTTCTATTACTATAGGATTAAATATTAGAATTAGAAGTATAATTGTCTATAATAATAAGTAATTTCATTACTATTTTAACTAGTTATAAGCTAGTATTAGTATGAATATTGGTATTAAGTAAAATTTATAGTTAAATCTATATATAAAGTAAAAAGCTTAGATACTATTCCAGGTATAGAGCAAAAGTAACTAAATATTTTAATTAAGTTTCTAGGTTTAGTGGAATCTAAGTGAAATTGATTTAAAGTTAAAAGAAATATATCTTAAAAATCTTTCTTTTCTATATTCTATAAATTTTAAGTTTTACAACTTTATATAATATTTATCTTTTTATTTTATATTAAGTTTTATAAGCTTTTGAATTAATAAGTTATATACTAGCAAAACATATAAGCCTTTTACTTTATATAGAGAATATCTAACACTTAGCTAGGACTTATATTTTAACTTACCTTATACTAACTATTATAACTATAATTACTTTAAGTCTTCGAATATTATATAATAATATTATATTAATAGTATATAATATAATATTTCTAATCTTAATGTACCTTACTTAATAATACTATCCTAAGCCTTCCTAACTATTAACTAATAATTATAATAGACTTTAATATATATATCTTTTTAGATATCTAATAAGCTACTTCTAATATATATTTAATATATTTAGGATTATTATCAAATATCCTACTTTTAAGTGTTAGATTCTTTTTTATATTTTGAATCTTATGTTTGTTAGCTATACTAATAGCTTTATCTATTGATAATATTTCAAAGTTAAATTTAATTATAGTTATCTTAAGAAAGTTAGGAAAAGTGGTAAAGTTGTTTTTATATAATATTAGTCTATTTAAATTATTATAAACGTAGCTATAGTCTTTATAATTATTAATAGTTGTAATAAGATTAATATTTACATTAAGATTACAGAAGTTAAGTATAGTGATAGTAACTAGGGGTAGTTTGTATTCTTATTCTTATTATTATTATTATTAGGAGTAATATTATTACAGATAGCTATTGACTTAAATATATCAAAAATAGCTATTAACTTATGTTCTAAAGATAAAGAAACGGCTAGTCTATAGTAATCTATTACTTCCTTTTATCTATAGAACTAGTATTATTAAAGTGTATTAGTAGTATTATTAGTAGCTAGCTAGTATAAGTTAATATTATGAGTATTGCTATAATAAGTTTGATACTTTAAAGCTATTACTATATAGATTATTATGTAGCTTATACTAGTTTCTAGATTAGGGCTAGGTCTAAATTAAATATTATAATATTAATTTGTTTTATTATATCTACCTATAGAGATATATATAGGCTGTAGTATAGTACTAGGGTTTTGTATTATAGACATTTAATATTAAATGATATATAGAACTACCTATTAGGTAGGGGGCTGAATATGTAATATATTACTAGTAAAATAGACTTTATAGAAGGATATTAAATCTATTCTAATATATAAAAAACTTCTATTTCTATTATTCTAATAGGATTAATAAGGATTTCTATAATATTTCTATATGAAAAACGTATATAGAAATCGCTTTATAAATATATACTTATTTTACTATTTTCTCTTTAGTAATTCTTAAGTAAATAAGATAAATATATAAAGGTTTATTTTTTTAAAAGTATTAGAAGTAGTTTAAATTATATGTATTATAGTTATAGTACTTTATGTATTATAGTTATAATAATTAATATTTTATAATTATACTTCAGTATATATTATGCTCTAGCCTATACGCTTTTGTTATAATAGATTATATATTGTAATTATAGTAATTTATATATTATATTAAGATATATATATTATAGTTATAATACTCTATATATTATAGCTATAGTAATCTATATATTATAGTATAAGAGTATAGATAGCTAAAGGTTTTGACTAAGAAAGGTTTAGACATATAAGTAGGATTTATATTACTATATAGACTATTATTTAAAAGATTTAAATCATAATCATTTAGCTAAACATTCTTTCTAGTATTTTAGTAGTTAAAGCTAGCTAATTATTAAGTATATTATATAGTTTTATTAATATATCTTCATAACTATCCTTCTTTCTAAAAGTCTTAGTTCTTAAAGATATAATCGTATACTTGTTAGTATCGATTATAAGCCTATATATTATTACTTACTATTTATTATATAAAATACCTTTTTAATATTAGTAATTATTCTACTATTGTATTATTACTTATTAAAGTAATGTTTTCTAGTCTGAATAATAGTACTGATTTTATTACTTTTATTATTAGGTTTTAATTTATTCTTTCTATTATCTTTAAATATATTTATTATTATCTTAGTAATATATCAATACTTTCCATTTGTATAGTGTTTTTCTAGTGGAAATAAGTCTTTAAGCTTTACTGTAGTTTATTGTATTATTTTACTATATAGTTAATAAGTACTATGTCTTTTTCTTATATATATCTTATTATTTTCTAATTTCTTATCTATATTCTTTTTATTCTCTTAATATCCCTTTATATTATCTTACTAATTAATCTTAATTTATTATTTCTTTTCTCTTGGTTCTGTCTTCTTTTATTATTATTAATATATTATATATTTCTTAATAATATCTTATTTTACTATTGTTAATGTCATTTCTAGGCGTTTATTTATAGTAATAAAAGAATTACTAAGAAGAATTTCTATTACCTAGAGTTTAGTAACTACTTACCTTATTTTAACTATTTACTTTCATTCTATCTTAATATAGAAAGACTCTTTTATATTATTAGTAATTATATATTGAAATGTATTCTTATGAAAAGAATAAATAGAAATATTATAATATAAGCTGTTTTCTTATTATATACTTATCACTTTTATTAAGTTTTACCTTTTAAGTCTTATTTCAATTATATAACGTTATTTCAGGCGATTTAGAATTAGATTATTATTTATTACTAAATACTTAAATTTAATATTTTAATTTTTAAGTATAAGGGTAAATCATTTTATATTCTAAGTAAAGTTATAGCGAAATAGTAATATATAAATGATATTACCTATAATTGTCTTATTAATATAAAGGAGATAAAGTTTAATTTAGAATTCTTTTTCTTCTAAGAGATATTAGGTATTTATAAATACTCAAATGTTATATACTTTATTATTGTCAATTTGCTAAATTCTTGCCTTATTATTATTACTAATTAACTAAGTAATTTAAAAGTCTAAGATTTAAAGAAGAGGTACTTTACCAATTATTTACTATATAACTTATTTACTTTTATAATAATAGTCTTATTATTACTTTTAAATAGAAGTTTATTTATTTCTTTAATATATCTTATTATATCATAATATTTAAAAGTATTGAAGTTCCTATTATCTTAAGACTATTTAATTTAATAATAAGCGTTACTATTATTCTACTAAGTATATTAAATATAATATATTTAACTATCATATTATTGCTACTAATAATTAGCGTATTCCTTATAAGTCTCATCTTACTATACTTTATATTATATATATCTTTAATTTACTATTATCTACTAATAGTAGATATAAGAATAATATTACCAAATAAAATAATAATAATAGTACAAATAGAAGAAGATTAAGAATTGAAGAAATTCTTTTATAGCTTTTTTATTATACTAATAGTAATATTAATATAATTATATTTATTATAAACAACTACATCCTTTTAATTAACATCTACTTAATAAGTCTTTAATATCGCCTTATTTCTAATAATAATAGTATATTTAGTGTTAAAGAAAACTTATAGATAATAATACTTTAATAGAAAGACTTCCTATTAATAAGTATAAGATCTATTTAGATATTATTATATCTATTCCTATAACTTCTATATCTATTAATTATTAACGTATTATTAAAAAGTCTTTATTGCTAAGATTACTAGTTTTAAGAAAGCTTTTCTAACTATAAAAACTATAATTATGAAAAAAGCTTCTACTATTAAGAAGGCTATTATATTTTTAATACTTATTATACTTATAGTACTTATTATATTTATAGTATTTATGATTTGTATAATATCCATTACTTCTAGTATTTCTATTAAGAGAAGTTGGGAATACTTTTATGAGAGTATACTTAAACCTTAAATATAAAGATTATATTATTTTTTGTTTAGTAATTGAGTTATTATGAAAGTATATTAGTCTTTCTAGTTTAAATATATACTTTCTGGAATAATATTCAAGTTCTAATTATCTAATTTGGAAATATACCCTTTAGAATAATATCTATAGGTTATTTAAGTAATTAATAGAATTATTTCTTTTTTGAAAATACTGTTACTAAGTTTTTAGTATTAAAATTAAGCTAATAGTTTTATTTTTTAAAATGTTAAGTTATCTATTTTTTAGAGTTCTACATAACGTTCTACATATTATTTAAATTCACTATAGTTTGTTATGTATTAGATTCTATAGTTTTTTTAGTTTATTTCATAGAGAAATATGTTTTATTTCTATCTTTCTATTTCTTCATAATTCCTTCTACTACTTATTTTATAAAGTCATCTTCTAGTTTAAAGAAGAGGATTTAGCTATTGATTTTATTTTACTATTTTATTAATAGTTTAAATAAGGAAATAGGGAGAATATTATATATTTAGTAATATTATTCCAATACATATATATTATATATTTAATCTCTTATCCTTTCTACTAGTAAGACTTTAATATATCTGAATAGTAACCTTTTATATTTAAATCTAAAGCTTTCTATTAATAGCCTAATAATTATTTTCTAATTATATATATATATAGTTAATATCTCAGATTATAAATTTATATCCAGTTTGTAATTGCTATTTATTCATATTCTACTATTTAGTAATATATTTAGTTAATATAAATAATTTACTTAGCAATACTTTATATTGTTAAGCCTTTCCTATTATATATTGAACTATCTTTAGATAGAATTTATATAGTTTTTCTATTAGTAAGTATTTAGTAGTAGTATGTTTTATATTATTATATATAAGTATAATCTTTCTAAGTTATAGCATTTAAATAATAAGTAAGCTCTTAGTAAATATTCTAAAATAGTATTTTAGTATTCAGTATACTTATTCTATTTAACTATCTACTTATAAGTAGTATATTGTTAATAATTATTATTCAATTAGTTATTCTATTATGAATTCTTTTTGAAATAAACTTATAAATGTTTATCCTTATGATTAATAATACTTTCTAGAGTATTAATTAATATTGTATCTTTCTATAGAATATTACTACTAGGTCTATAACTATTTATTATCTTCTTTATTATTAGAATAAATATTATAAGCTTTATAATATTTATAATAATTAAAATAATATTTTATATACTACTATTCCTATAAGTACTTTCTAAAAGCCTTATAATAAGATCGATATTAATTTCTTGAAATAATCCTATCAGGATAAATACAAATTATAACTAGTTATATAGTTTATATTTAAATACTTTTATCTCTTATTAGATTTAATATAATATTATATAGTTCTATATATCTATAGTTATATTATATCAATAGTAATTCTATTTTATAAAGTTATAAGTTTTATTAGTATTTATATAGCTTATTCTATTTTTACTATAGTGTAAGCGAATAATCTTATATTCTAGGGATTTTATATGAAGTATAATTAATCTTCTTTAAAAGAAGAGTATTCTTTCTATATTTATCAAATATCCTTTTAGTTATCAATTATTCTCTAGGCCTTTTCTATATATATCTAGTAGTTTTTACTATAAATCTATAGCTTTTTAATAACTTATTCAATATTCTTAAAGTCTCCTATAGAGTATATTATTTTATTGTTTATAAAACCTCTTATTACTAAATATAAGATATATTATATTAGAATAATAATTCTAGTTTTTTGTGAGTCTTTTTTACTTATCAATATTTACTAGGTATTTTCTATTGTCTTATATATCTGTTTATTATAAATAATTATAATTATAATTATTACTATATTTCTAGTCCTTTTAAAAAGATCATACTTTCAATAAGTTAAATATCCTCTACTTTCAAGTCTAACTTTTATATTAAGATATTTCCTTCATATTTATATTATTTATATAAAGGTTTCTATTAATCCTAAGCTTTCCTTAATTTTAGTAATGTTCTAGTAGGTGTCTACTAATAATAATTTGGTAAATTATAATTTATTTGTAAAAATTAGTAATATATTATAATATTCTATTTCTCTTTTTATATAGTCTAACTATTTAGAAAGTCTATTTATTAGATTGATAGCTTTAGACTAATATTTTAGATTGAAGTTAATAATTAAGAATTTATAAATTTAATAAGGAAGTTTTTCCTAAAAGTCTTATACTAATATTATAGTAATATTTATTAGGACTTAATAATCTATTAGGATTATGAATCTTTTTAAAAGTCTTATAAAATAGTATTTTTAGTGGTTGAAGCTTTTAATAATAACTAATAGTTCCTATTAGCCTATTTCCTATTTCTATTCCATCTTACTAAGTTTTCTTAAGTAGTAAGTAACTAAATAGTATTAGCTTTCTACGTTTTGTAATAAGATACTTCGAATTACTTATTATAATATATCTATTTCTATTTTAATATTCTTAATAAGGTTTTAATACTAGAGAATAATTACTAAGTAGAAAGTATCTTATAGTATTAATATAGTTGTATTAAAAGTCTCTAATCTATTTAAAGTTACATACCTCTCGGGGTCCTTTTAAAGGTAGTTATATCTTATAGTTAGCTCTTACCTTATATATTCTATAGATAATACTAGTTCTAAAGAACCATTTAAATAGAGGAAACTTCAGGTAGTAATAATATAGTTAGTTAATATAATTACTAATAAATAGGGAAAGTATAAACCTATCTATTATAATTACTTCTTTAAAAGATTATAGTTATATAATATTAATACTAACTAGCTAGTAGTACTTATTACTAGCTATTAATAGTTACTAGCTATAAAATAATTATTAGTAAGAGCTAATAATTAGTAGTAGTTATTATATTTAATTTATATAATTAGAAGGTATATACTTACTGGTTGTAGTTACCTGCTATAGGATTCGAACCTACTGCTCTTACTATAAAATAGTAAAAGCTAGCTAGATATTAAACTACTATGTCAAGCGGGTATCTTATAGTATTAAGAATATAGACTTTATATTCTATAGTTATAAGAATACTTTCCTTTTAATTCTCTTTTTAAAAAATACTATAAGTAATATTATGACTTTTAAGTAATTAGTAATAAACTTCTAATAGAAGTTATAGAAGTTTAGGAATATTTAAAAGTTTTTGAATATTTCTAATAGTTTCTATTTAATAACAATTTAAATTCTTATTAGCTTTATTTTAATTTCTTCTTAAATAATTATATAATTTAGAAACCTTATCTTTTCTATATAGAACTTATAATTAAAAGGTTTAATTGAGGGATATACCTTATTTAGTCTAGCGAGTATTTAAAATAATTTTTTGATATAGCCTTTTCTAGTATTTATTATATATATCATAATATTATCTATATATATTATATAGTATATGTTAATTAACTAAGCTAATCAGTATATAGTTAATATATATCTGAAAGGTTGCTAGTATATTAGTAAGACTAAGTAATATTACTATATATTTATAATAACTATTTAGTTACTTTTCCTTCGTATTTAGAATAGTATCTAAACTCTTTGCCCTATATATAAATCTAACTATAAATTTTACCTAATAATAATACTTATACTAATACTAGTTTATAACTAGTTAAAATAGTATTGAAAGTCCTTATTACTATAGATAATTATACTCTTAGGTTTAATATTCAATTCTATAATAATAGAAGATCTTATAGTAATAATTAGAAAGAGCTTTATTAAAGCTAAGGCTTAATATATATAGCTAAAAGTAATTACTAAGGTTATAGGGTTAAGAACTTTTTTAAACCTCTTAAAGATAGGATAAAATAGAATATTTATAGAAACTAGGTATTTTATAATTATTATTGTTCTATATTTTTATAATAGATTTAAAATGCCCTTGAAATCTATATAGCCATTTATATGAGGTAAGGTATAGGATAAGTATAATAATATATATTTATAACCCTTCTAATAAAAACTATTAGCATATTAGATTAAGTTTTAATAAAATTACCCTAAGAGTTATAATTAATAAGTGGTTTATAGATATTTAAAAAAAAGATTATCTACTTATCTTATAAGCTATTATATTAAATTAAAGCTTTTAGAGATCAGGTATTAATTAGATAATATTTTAATATTAATATAATATTATAATACTAATTATTAGATATCCTGCTTAATGTAGTAGTCTAATGTCTAGCTGGCTTTTACTATTTATAAGTAAGAGTAGTAGGTTTGAATCCTATAGTAAGTAACTATAACTAGTATTCCTACTAGTTATATAAACTATTTATAGTAATTACTACTAACTATTAGCTCTTACTAATAGCTATTAATAGCTAGTAACTATTAA
>QAPG01001135.1:0-10910 GCA_004366825.1 Colletotrichum spinosum
CCTAGTAGTAATATTACTATTAAAAATAGATAATTCTTTTTTTTATTAAGAATTAAATTAATTTTCAAAGTTATTTATATTTTTAAACTAAATAGTATTATAAGTTTAAAAATCCCAAACTAAATAAATATTATTACTAAAAGTAACTATAATACTTTTCTTTACTTTTAAAGTAAGTTTTTAAGAGTATTTATTCTTAATTCTATAATAATAAATACTACTCTAAACTTTTATATTACTAAGAAAAGATTTCTTTCTATTTTTTAACTTATATAGAGTCTTGAACTTAATAGAAAAATGATAGATTCTATTACAAATATAAATGGAAGTTAATATAACTAACCCCTAAAAATATAAAAATAAACTAGACTTATAGAAAAGGATTGTAATTGTATTAATTATAATTCCTATAGTTTTCTTAATTAAACTATTAGGTTTATAAGTATAAAGTAGTTTAATATTATGAATAATACTAGGATTAAGATAGATAACTTTTATTCTATTATTAGAAAACTTAAAACTACTATTTATATTAATTTGTTTAATTCTCTCATTATTATTATTATTATTAGTTATATTAATAAGTCCTTAACAAATTAAAATAACTCTTTTAGAGTTTTCAAATCTTAATAACTTTCCCTAGATAAATCTACTATATTTATTATAGTTATATTAAAAATCTTTGATCTATTTAAAATTATATACCTCCCGGGACCCTTTAAAGGAAGCTACACCTAGTAGTTAGCTCTTACCTTATAAACCCTATAGATAATACTAAGGCTGAGAAACTATTTAAATAGAAGAAACTTTAAATAGTTATAATACAATTAGTAAATATAATTATTAATAGATACAGAAAGTATATATAAGCTTAAGCCTTTATCTATTATAATTACTTCTTTACAAAATCATAGTTATATAATATTAATACTAACTAGCTAGTAGTACCTATCGCTAGCTATCAGTAGTCACTAGCTATTAACAGCTATTAGTAAGAACTAATAGCTAGTAGTAATTATTATAAATAATTTATATAACTAGTAGGAATACTAGTTATAATTACCTACTATAGGATTCGAACCTACTATTCTTACTATAAAACAGTAAAGACTAGCTAGATATGAAACTACTATATTAAGTGGAATCTATTATATTTATTTATAAATAAGATAAAATATTTAAAGTAATTAGAAATCTCTAGTAAAATAAGTCTATATAAGTTTAAATTAATAAAATTAAATTATTCAAACTTCTTAAAAGAGTTTGAATTTCTTTTCATTTTATTGATAAACTTATTTTTAAAATAAGTTTCACAAATAGGGAGTTTATTATTTTTAGAATACTTATAACTAATATTATTTATCATATTTTTAATTAATTTAATAATGTTACTAATATAGCTTATTCTATTATATTATAGTTTTAAATTATTAATATTAGTAATATTAATATAAAAAACTAATTATTTAAATTAAATAGGAATTCTAAACTTATAGAAGTTATTAATTTTAATTCTTATAAGTAAGAGTTTATCCTACTTAATATTATATAGTATAGGTTTATTAAAGAAGATAAATTATATTCCTATAGAGTTAAATTTAAACTAATCTAATAGATTAATATCTAGTTATAATATATAATAAATATTATATAAAAGATATTCAATATTATTTATCATATTTTTAATTAATTTAATAATGTTACTAATATAGCTTATTCTATTATATTATAGCTTTGAATTATGAATTTTAGAAATACTAGTATGAAGAATTAAATATTAAAGTTAAATAGAGATTTGGAATTTATAAAGGTTATTAATTCTAGTTCTTATAAGAAAGAATTTATTTTGTTTTATAATATATAGTATATATTTATTAAAAAGAATAGATAATACTTTTATAGAGTTAAATTTAGACTAACTTACTAGATTAATACTTAGTTATAATATATAACAAATATTATATAAAAGATATTTAATATAGTTTAAGATAATTTTCAATTTACGTTCTATAGTTAAAGTAATCTTTTTAGTATTTCCCTATTTAATAAGTAAAAAGGTCTTGGTTTTATTAATTAAAAGAATATGATTTTTCACTATAGAAATAGTAACTTTAGTTAAACAAAAAATGAAATAGGTTTAAACTATTTAATAGAATTCCTATTTCACTAAATCTTTTTGAAGATTAAACTACTTAGAGCTTTTTAGTAATAATTCTTTGAAGAAAGGGTTAGGTTAGAATTATATTTTTAAACTTAATACTTTTTTCTTTATCTTCTTTTTCTTCTTTACTATTCTTATTAAATTATATAAGATCTTTAGGAATAGAAATCCTTTTACTTCGTATTAAAATAATATTAATTCAGTTTAAATTATTAGTCGTATTTTCTTTATTTCTCTTCTTTTTAAAAGAAGTTTTAAGAGGATCTTTAGATTTTATCTAACTAGAAGTCTTTTCAAAATAAAGATTAAAATAATTCTCTTTAGTATAATTAGTTTCTTTATAATAGTTATAGAAAATACCTTTCTATTTCTTCTAAAGTTTCTTAATAACTTTAAGAGAAGACTACTTCATAATTTTACTTTTAAAATCTTTTTTAATTATACAATTATCTCAAGAAATATGAGTTTTTATTTTAAATATATCTAATAGATTAGAAAATAAGGAATCTAGTTTATAAGAATTCTTATTAGATTTAGAATTTTAAGTAAGTAAAATAATAAAGTCTTGATAATTTCTATCTAAACTATTTAGATTATAAGTAATAATAATTTAATTAAATAATTTAATCGTATTATAAGAGAAGTTATTAATAAATCTATTTATTTTATTTAAATATTTATCTATAAACTTAAAATTACTAAGAGTAATATTAAAGAATTCTTTATAAGTAAGAAATATATTTAAAAAGCTAGTTAATTTATAGAGGTTTCTTAAATAACTATATATATTAAAAATATTAGTATGATGTTTAATAATATTTAAAAGACTATCTTTATAATTTAATTATATATAATTGAAAACTCTATATTACTTATTAAGGTTAAATAAAGAAATAGATTTAGCTATATTTATAAAGATATTTTTACTAATAAGTAGAGGTTTTATATAGATGGACTAAATATTATAATTCTAAGTTTTTTCAACTTTAAAATAGAATATAATTTGAAGTTACTTATATTTTTTAATAATAATTTAACAAAGTAAAATAGTTATTTTATAAAGAATTAATTAAATCTTTAAAGTAAGATTAAGGTATTTAGAGACTAATTTGAGTAAGCTATTATTAATTAAAAGATTAATAATAATATAGCTTAAGAGTTAATCAATAATTAAAATATTTATAATTTATAGTAGTTTACAGTTTAAATTATATAAGAAATATCTTTTTAGAAACGTTAAAGAAAGTCTTAAGCTTTAATTTATAAAGGTTATAATAGACTTAAGATTCTAATTTGTAAAGGTTTTCATAGATTTAGGATTCTAATTTATAAAGGTTTTAATAAACCTAAGAGTTGGATTATAAAAGGTTTTAGTAGACTTAAAATAGAAGAGACTTTTGATTTCTACTATTTAACTATTCTTCTTATTAATTTAATAGTAAGTCTACTATTCTAAATAATATACTTTCTTTATAGATTTATCTAGTATTAAATTAATTAATTAATAGGAGTAGTTAGTTAGTTAGTTAAGATAAGTATAAAAAGAATAAACTATAGAGTTTTATAGAGATAGTTAAGAGAGGTTTTATATAAATAGATAAATAGTAGAAGATTTAGAGTTAGTTAGTATAGACTTTAGTATAACCTAAATTGGTATTAATAAAGATATAGATATTAATATTAATAATAAGTATAGATAGAAATATAATATAAAGAGAGAAGTTAATATAAAGCTAAATTTATAACTTATTAAATTAATAATAAGTAGTTAATAAAAGATTAAGGGGAATTAATAACTCTTAATTACTAAAGAATAAGTTATTTAGAATAATATCTGAAGATAGTATTAATATTAATATGAATAGTTATAATAATAAGAAGTTCTAATTCTATAGGAAGTGGGGAACTTTATAGTATTAATATCTAAATAGAGTTTATTTTTATAAAGATTGACTTTATATAATATAGAACTCTTAGCTCTATTATACTTATGTTACTAAACAGTCTATTTACTAAGTATTCTAATATTATAATTTGATTAATTTAAAATATAAGTAATTAAAATAGTATAACCTTAACTCTCATGATTAAGTTTCTATAATAAATAGGAAATATAGGGTTCTAAGAGTAATAAAGAATACTTAAGCTTTTATTTATCTAAGTTAGATTATTAGGATAAATATGAGTAATAGCTAAATAGTTAGAACTTCAAAAAATTAAATAGAAGAGAAGTAGATAATATTAATTTTAGATATAAGAATATTATTATCTTTATTTCCTTTTCTAGCTTTAGGATAATAATAAATTCTAATTGGCATATTATATTTGTATTATTACTAAAGGACTTGTTAATAAGGATATAGAGTTTTATCTCTTTAATATTAATAAATATGAATATTAAATGTTAGTTTAAATTATGTATTTATTATATAAAGTATTTATCAAACTTCTTAATGTCTTCTCCTATCAAGTCTTAGTATTATATTAGAATTAAAACGTTAAAGTATACTTCAAACTAGTATATAGAGACTATATTCATTTCTTATATATAGTATTTAATAAATATTAGTTTAACTTTCTTAAATATAAAAATAATAAGCCTAATCGTTCTATTTTAGCTTTTTTAAAGAAGAGTTTATTATTATTATTCTTAAGAATGAGTATATTTCTATTAAATACAAGAGATATATTATTTATAAATCTTAACTTTAGTTTTATTATAAATCTTATTTATTAATACTTTTCTTCTTATTAGTTATTAAGTTTGAGTAAATAGAAGTTAAATATATTATCTATCTATATATTTATAATATTAAAATATGAATTATTTAGTCTAGGGATTATAAGGTATAAGTCAAATAATACGATTTCTATATTTAATCTATTTTTATACTAATTAGAGTATGTTATATATTAATATATATCTAATTCTACAAAGCTATATAACATATAGATAATAATGCTGATAATAATTTTAGAATATAATCATTATGAACTAATAAGTAGTTTTATTAAAATAGGATAGTTTAACTATACTTCTACTTTTATATATATTGAAATAAGATTATAGAAGTAGACTTCTATAAGAATATCGAAGTATAGTATTATTAATAGTATTAATATAAGGTAGTAATTAATATGTTATATTATTAGTAATTATATGAAAATATTAGTCTTCTCCTAATTATTAAATTTCTTAATAATCAGCTATGACTCTTTATATAGTATATTATTAGTATTCTTAAGTAACCAATCAATTTAAAGCTAAAGACCTTTATTTATTTATACTTTTAAATATTAAAATACTTCAAATATAATATACTTTTTACTCATAGGGCTTCTTATTCTTTAGTATATAATCTTCTAAATTGTTTGCCTAGTATTATAATGTAGATATTTTAATAGAAATTAATAGTCTTAAATAGTATTTCTACCTCCTTTATAATAAGGTCGATTTTATAACATATAATATTAGAAAGACTAATTTCTATAATAAAAATATTACTCTTATATAATTATCTTTACTATCCTAGTTTTTCTTTAGATATGATTATTATAATTGTCCTTTTAGAAAAGTCTTTCCTTTAAGTTTATTTTCATAAGGATTCTAATTATTGGTTTTTTTGATTTGAAACTAGTAATATAATTCGACTAGTATAATTTCAAAGATATTAGACCTACTTTCTATATATATGATATATATTTTATGAGTAATTAAAATAAGTCTAAAGAACTTAATTTAATTTTAATATTCTTAATAGATATATATACACATATATAATAAGACTTAGTAGATAGAAACAGGAGAAGGACTATTATATATATTCAAAATATCTGAGACTTAATATTATACATAAACCTTATATATTTCTTCTATTATCTTTGAATAACTACTATATGTCTTATTATATCTAGAAATAATAATAACAATATATTAAAGTAAAGGTATATTTTAAATATAAATAGAATT
Organism: Colletotrichum spinosum; assembly: GCA_004366825.1. Taxonomy (NCBI): domain Eukaryota; kingdom Fungi; phylum Ascomycota; class Sordariomycetes; order Glomerellales; family Glomerellaceae; genus Colletotrichum; species Colletotrichum spinosum. Next base: position 6,132 of record QAPG01001135.1, read on the forward strand.
AATATAAAGCTATTAGAATTATTAGTATTACTTACTATTTTAATTATATTTTAGAATATCTCCTCTTTTAGTATTTCTAATACTTTATTATATATAATCGTATAGGCTTTCTATAAGAAGATATAGTATTCTTTGATTCTATTAAGACTATTATAAATTTCAATTCATATAAACTTTATTTCACCATTTATATTATTAGTCTTTGTTTTAAAGCTTTTAATCACAAAGTCATGATTCATATTAGTAGTAATTCTATCTAAAAGATTTAATATATATCAATCTAATATATCTTTAATATATATTATATATTTACTATAGAAATACTTTTTCTAAGCCTTATAAGTATAAGGATTATTGATATATTAATTATGTATAAAATGAACTTATTACTATAGAAATAAGTAATCTTAATAGTAACTTCCATATTAAACTTATAGTTATCTTTAAGCTTAAATTCAAATTAATATAATATCTTATTATTTACTTAATATTCATAGTAGTCTTTTATAATTATTTCAATCTTATTAATAATTACTATTTAACCTATTTAGATAAAGATATTATTTAACTTTTAGATACTAAAATTGTTAAAGATTCTATAAACTTGCTATATTTCTATTTTATAAGAAGATAATTAGTCTTGTTATGAAGACCTTTTTAAACTAAGGACTATAAATATTTATTATATCTTTGTATAAGTAGAAATACTTCTTCCTATTTAATTGCATTATTACAATTAATAAAATAAATTTAAAGTATATTTATACTAGGAATATTGAGAAGAAAAAAAATAATTATTAATATAATACTAAATCTAATATTTCTAAAAGATGTAAATATTTAAATTATATTAAAGTTTATAAAATCTTATCTACTTTTGAATCTTACATTCATTTTTAAAATAATCTTATTAAATTAAATATTGAATAAAGTCTTTTAGAAACTCTTCAATTATTATATACTTCCCATAAATAGTCTTCTTACTCTTATATCTAAAAGAGTATTTTGAAATATAACTTTAGAAACGTTTGAAATTAGGAAGGTTTTTAATTTAATTAATATTATTTAGTTACTTTTACTTTATACTTAGAAGAATTTCTAAGCTCTTTATCCTATATATAGATTGAACTATATATTTTACCTATTAATACTATTTATATTAATACTAGCTTACAACTAGCTAAAATAATAATAAAATTACTTATTATTATAGATAATTATACCTCTAATTCTAATATTCAATCTTATAGTAATAGAAGGCTTTATAGTAGTAATCTATATAGAAAGAGTTTTATTAAAACTAGGGCTTAATATATATAGCTAAAAATAACTACTAAGGTTATGAAGTTGAGAACGTTTATAAATTTCTTAAAAGTAGAATGTAATAGAATACTTATAAGAGTTAGGTATTCTATAATCTATTGCTTTTTTATATCCTATTTTCAGTATAGCCTAGTAGTTAGAATAATAGCATGTTATACTTCTATAATAGAATTAGAATTTCCCTAAAATCTATATAACTATTTATAAAAAGAATACTATAGAATAAATATAGAAGTATCTAACTATAACTATTCTAATTGAGGCTATTACTTCATCACAATAAACTTCAATAAAACTATTCTAAATATTATAAATAATAAATAGTTTTTAAATACTTAAAAGAATATTATCTAGTTGACTTATAACTTACTATATTAAGTTAATAATATTAGAGACTAAGTGTTCATTAGATAATACTTTCATATTTATATATTATTATAATACTAGTTATTAGATACTTTAGAATATTATAGTAATATAATTATAGAAATCTTAAAGGCTATTTAGTTATATTAGAAATATCTATATCTATATAGGTATTATTTATATAGAAGTTATAAGTTAATTTATATTAGTAGTAGAAAGCTTTTATATTAATAGTATAAAATCTTATCTTAGGAAAAAGTAAGATTTAGTCTAGAAGATATTAAGATTATAGATATTGAAGTTATAATAAATATTTAAATAGATTACTTATAGTTAGTAGTAATTAAATGTCTCGAGGTCTTAAAACTACATATTAAAAAGGTTAATGTAGGGCGGATATATTAACTACTATAATTATAAGGAGCTTAGCTCTAGATTAACTAAAGGCTAGCTATAATAATTAGTAGGGGGGTAGGAGAATTAAAGTTATACCTCAGGGGGTAATATATCTACTAATAGTCATAATACAAAGCAAACTATTAGTACTTTCTTAATTAATATTATAAAATAATAATAAGTAAAGTTTTAAAAGATTTCTATAAATTTCTTAAGATTAAGTATTCTAATTTTATTATTTACAATTATAAAGTAAGGGAGGGGCTAATGGCTTGCTTTCTACTGTGACTATTAGTAGATATATTACTTCCTAAAGTATAACTTTAGCCTTCCTATCCTCCTACTAATTGCTATAGCTAGCTTCTAATTAATCTAGGGCTAAACCCCTCATAACTATAGTAGCTATTATACCTACCTTATATTAATCTTTTTATAGATAATGAACAACTAATAACTCTTTTTATAATAACTTTACGCCTTTATATTTTTATAGCTATATATGATTTAATTATCTTGAGATATTTAATTACTGCTAACTATAAGTATTCTATTTAAATATTTATTATAACCTCGATATTTATAACCTTAATATCTTTATTATAGACTAAGTCTTACTTACTTTTGAGATGAGATTTTATGTTATTAATATGAAAGTTCTCTACTATTGATATAAGCTAATTTATAATCTCTATATAAATATAATAAGACTTAGCTTATCCTTATTAGTAAATGGTCTTAATATCTTAATTAAGTATAGCTAATATATAAGTAATACTTATATAGATATAGATACTTCTAGTATAGTTAGATGGTTTTTAAAACTCCTATAATTATATTATTATAATATTCTAAAGTATCTAGTAACTAGTATTATAATAGGGTATTGATATTAGAGTATTATCTAATTGATACTTAGTTTCTGAAATTTTTAGTTTAATATAATAGTTTGTAGGATAGCTAGATAATTTTCTTTTAAATATCTATAGGTTATTTATTAATTATTGTATTTAGAATGATTTTATTAAAGCTTAGTTTAATATATTAATAGTTTTGGTTATAATAGTTATTGCTAGATATTTCTACATTTATCCTATAGTTCTCTTTTTATAAGTAGTTATATAGATTTCGAGGAGATTTCAGTTCTATTATGAAGGTATAGATATAGAAGAACGATGGGGTATAAAACGTTTAGCTTTTAACGTTCTATTTTATCTTATCTTTAAGAAAATTAAAAAGGTTTTCAAACCTATAATTTTGATAGTTACTTTTAGCTATATATATTAAGCTCTAGTTTTAATAAAACTCTCCCTAATTGTTACTATAAGGTCTTCTATTACTATAGAGTTAAATATTAGAACCAGGGGTATAATTATCTATAATAATAAGTAATTTTATTATTATCTTAACTAATTATAAGCTAGTATTAGTACGAATACTATTATTAGGTAAAACTTATAGTTAAATCTATATATAAGGTAAAGAGCTTAGATACTATTCTAGGTATAGAGTAAAAGTAACTAAATAATTATAAAGTAAAGTATTATAAAGTCTTTTTTATATTTTATTTATATTATTATATTATATCTCTAAAGTTCTTTCTAATAATATAATATTATTAAGGTATATAGTAATTTCTAGTACTAATTCTATATCAATAATAAAGACTTCTTTAAAATATAGTATTACTATTCATACTTCTTAGTAATATATTTTATTAATTAGTATTTTATTACTAGTTTTAAATATATTTAACACTTACTATATATATTTCTATCTTAAAGTCTTTTATAAAATAGGTCTAAGATATTTCTATTATCTAATTCATATAGAAATTAATATAATTATTAGTAATTAAAATCTTAACTATACTTTTAACTATTATATATATAGTTACTTAGAAATCAGTTATAATTTATAATATAATTACTTTTATTTCAAAATTATTATTATTAACTTCTAAGGATATTTATAACTTACTTATATAATTCATTAATAATGCATTTCATTTTACTCATAGTACTATAGGAAATATTAATTATGTGAGATATTTAGTATATAATTACATATATCCCTTTATTAACTTTCTCTTATAAGTTATAAGAATTTAAATAGTTATATTCAAATAGGTTAATTCTAATTATTATTATTTTAGATATTTAATTATACTAATATAATTATAATCTTTAGCAAATATCTAAAGATTTATATCTTTCTATTTTATATAGTAATTATAGTAAGCTATAGGGATTTTAAATTTATCTCCAATTATCATAACTACTTAGATAGTAGAAACAGTATTTTAAATTAGTATTATTAATATTTTATAATATATATATATATATATATATATACTTATCTCGTTAATACTTTATTGAATTTCTTTTAATAGAAGCCTATTTAATATTGTAACTAATATATTTAATAGTAAATATCTATATTTTATCTTTAAAGATATCATACTTTTTACTCACATATTAATTAGTTAATATATATATTTTATTAAATAATATTTTTACTTTTTCATACTATCGGTTATACTATACTATAGGATATATAGTAATTATACGCATTACCATATATATAGCAGCATACCCTCTACGCCTTACTAATAATAAATACTAAACACCTAACGCTAGCTATAACTAAATGCGTAGTAGTTAGTAAGTAATTATTATACTATAAATCTAGAGGTTT
>QAPG01001136.1:0-11035 GCA_004366825.1 Colletotrichum spinosum
ATTATTATTATTATTATTATTATTATTATTATTATTATTATTATTATTATTATTATTATTATTATTATTACTATTATTAACATGTACTAGTAGTATTATTATTGAATAGGTATCTAGCTAGTATAAATTAATATTATAAATATTACTATAGTAAGTTTGATACTTTAAAGCTACTACTAGTATATTAAGTTATAACCTTCTATATAAACTATTATAAAGCTTATACTAACTTCTAAATTAGAACTAGGTTTAAATTAGTAGTTATATTACTAAGTTCCTTTAATTATATTCACTTATAGAAATATATATAAGTTATTGTTTATAACTAAGTATTTTCCTATTATAAAGATTATCTACTAAGTATTATGTAAGTTACTTATTGAGTAGGAGGGCTGAATATATGAAACCCTAAATAGAGAGATAAACTTTAAGAACTATTAAAATAATAAGAAGATGAGAAAGAAGTAAAGAGGTATCTATAAAATAATAAGACAAAATAGGAGAAAGAGAGAAAAAAATACTATAATAAGAATCTAAAATATCTAATATAATAATAGTTATATTAAAGGCTTTTAATCTATTTAAAATCACACACCTCTCGGAACCTTCAAAAAGAAACTATACTTAGTAGTTACCTTTTACCTGATAAACCCTATAGATACTATTAAGACTAAAGAACTATTAAAAGAGAAGAACTTTTTAGTAGTAAATATAATTAGTCAAACATAATGAGTAATAAATAAAGAGAGTATAGGCTTATTTATTATCATTATTCTATTAAAGATGATAATAAGTTATTATATAATATTAAATACTAGCTAATTCGTACTACGTATCACTAGCTATGAATAGTTACTAGCTATAGATAGTTAATAATAAGTACTAACAGCTAGTAGTAGTTGTTATACTTAGTTTATATAACGAGAAGGTTTATAACTACTAGCCATACTCATACTTACTTACTATAAGATTTAAACTTATTACTCTTACTATAAAATAGTAAAAGCTGGTTAGATATTAAACTATTATATTAAATGGATAGTATCTAATCTAATATTATATAAGAAATATCTTTTTATAGAAGAATACTATTTTAGATTATTCTTGTAGTTTTTAGCACAACTAAAAGAATTTATATAACTAGAAGTAGTTTTATATTACTTTTATATTTTGTATCAAGATTATCTTTAATCCTACTGATGTATTTTATATTTCATTTAGTATTCAATATATTCTAGCTCTAAAAGAAGATATTATTATTACTAAATCAAATATGGTATTAAAATAGCTAAAGCAATAGTAAAAGGTAACTAAATAGTTAATTTGCTTATTTAGGTAAACAAGATTAAAGGGATTATTATATAAATTTATCCCTATAGTACATAGTATATATATAGATACTATAATCTAAAGATAGAAATTATAGATAGAAATAACTAGTTATAAACTATTTATATAATCGATTGATTATGATATTTACTAGTTGTAAAGTCATAATATTATCTCCTAAAACATAGCTTTAGCCTTCTAATCCCCTACTAACTATTATAGCTAGTCTTTAATTAATCAGAGGCTTAATTCCCCATATTTACACTAAGTAGTATAGTAATTCTATATTAAACCTTTCAATAATGAATAACTAATAATTCTTTTTATAATACTTTTATACTCTTATACTCTTATACTTTAGATAACTTGAATGTCTTAAGATATTCAATTATTACCAATTATAGGCACTATATTAAAAGGTTTATTATAACTTCAATATCTGTAGCTTTAATATTTCTATCTCAAGTTGAACCTTATTTATTCTTAAGATAAGATTTTATACTACTAATATAAAAATATTCTACTATTAACATAAGCTAACCTATTACTTCTTTTTAAATATCATAATACTAAGTATACTCTTATTAATAAATAATTTTAATCTGTTAAACATAATTAATATATGATTTTACTTATATAGATAGAATACTTCAGATATAACGAGATAGCCCTCAAAACGTCTATAATTCTATTATTATAATAGTGCAAAATGTTTAGTAGCTAATCTTAAAATAATATATCAATATTAAGATATTATTTAATTAATATCTAATCTCTAAGACTCCTAGTTTTATATAATTACTTATGTGATGACTGGATAAATGGTTTTGAATATCTATAGACTATTTGTTAATCCTAGCTTCTATGATAACTTTATTCATATTTATTTTAATAGGTTAAAAGTCGTATATAAAGAAACTATAAGTACGTACTACCAAATCTATAATATACTTTATTAATTCTAAGTAGTTATATAGATTTTAAGAATCTTCTACTATATTATAGAAGATTTAGAAAAGTATGAAATTATAAAATGTCCTACTCTTATAAGTATTGTATTTTATTCTATTTTGAAGAAATTTGAAAAGACTCTTGACTTTATAACTCTACTAGCAGTCTTTGGCTATATATACTAAACTATAACCTTAGTAAGACTCCTTCCATATAATCTATTACTATAAGGTCTCCTACTACTATAAAGTTAAATATTAAAACTAGAGATATAACCATTTATGATTTTAGGAAATTCTATTATTATTTTAAGTACTTATAAGTTAGTATTAATATTATCATTATTATTTAGTAAGACGTATAGTTAAATCTATATATAAAGTAAAGAGCTTAGATATTATTTAAGTATAAAGTAAAAGTAATTAAATAAGTTTCTAATAACTTCTTTTATTATAACCTTATATTTTAATCATAGTTAGTATATAGTTTAAATATTTCAAGATATTCTATTATTATGAATTATAGTAAGAGGGGCTAATAGCTTGCTCTCTACTACAACTATTAGTAGATATATTACCCCTTAAAGTATAACTTTAGTTCTCTTGTTCTTTTACTAATTATTATAACTAGTCTCCAGGTAAATTAGGGCTAAGTCTCTTATAAGTATAGTAGTTAGTATATTTTCTTTATATTAATTTTCGTAATAATAAATAACTAATAACTCTTTCCACAATAACCCCACGCCTTTATACTTTTACATCTTCATACATGTGTACTTTCATAGATATACATAATTTAAATATCTCGAGATATTCAATTACTACGAATTATAAATACTCTATTTAAATATTTATTACGACCTCGATGTCTGTAACCTTAATATCTTAATTATAGACTAAGATTCATTTTTTCCTAAGACGAGATTTTATCTTATTAATATAAAGGTTCTCTATTATTAATATAAACTAATCTAAAATCTCTATATAAATATAATATAACTTAGTTTATTCTGATTGGTAAATAATCTTAATATATGAGATAAAGCTAATATATAAATAATATCTATATAAACATAAATATTTCTTGTATAGCCTAGAGGTTTTTAAAACTTTTATAATTATATTATTATTATATTCTAAAGTATCTAGTAACTAGTATCATAGTATTATATTGATATTAGGGTATTATCTAATTAATATCCAGTCTTTGAAACTTCTAGTTTAGTATAGTAGTTTGCAGGATAGGTAGATAATTGTTTTTCCAAATGATAATAAGTTATTGATTGATTCTAGTTTTTAGGATGATTTTATTAGGGTTCAATTTAATGAATTAATAGTTTTAGTTCTAGAGGCCATAGCTAAATACTACTATATACCTTTTGTATGTATTTGAAAGTAGGTATATAGATTTTGAGGGGATTTCGAATTTACTATAAAAGTATAGATATAGAAGAGTAATAAGTTATATAATACCTAGCTTTTAGTATTCTATTCTATTTTCTCTTTAAGAAGTTTAAAAAGATTCTTAACCTTACGATTCTAGTAGTTACTTTGAATTATATATATTAAACCCTTATTTCAATAAGATTTTCCCTAATTATTACTATAAGGTTGCTTAATACTATAGAGTTAAATATCAGAACTAGGAAGATGATTATCTATTATAATAGGTAATCTTATTACTATTTTAAACAGTTATAAGCTAGTATTGATATAAATACTATTATTAAGTAGAATTTATAGTTACATCTACATATAAGATAAAGAGTTAAGATACTATTCTAGATATAAAGTAAAAGTAACTAAATTATTAGTTATAGTGATTCTAGTTTAGTATTTATTGTAACTTTAATATTTATAATCTTAATAATGTTATTATAGATTAAATGCCACTTATTTCTTAGATAAGACTTGATATGACTAATATAAAGCTTCTTTGTTATTGATATAAGTTACTTTATAATATTTATATAAATACAGTAAGACATAGTCTATTTTTACTTATATACTGGATTAATAGATTATGTATAATTCATATATAAATTTTATTAATATGAATAGAAATACTTCTAATATAGTTTAATAGTTTTTTGAACTTTTAAATCGTTAAAGTTACACTAATATAATACTCTCAAACTATCTATAATAATAAGTAGCTTCTTGACTATCTTTACTAATTGTAAGCTAGTAATAATATAAATCCTATTACTAGCCAAAGTTTGTAGTTAAAGTTATATATAAAGTAAAACGTCTAGATAGCATCTTAGATATAAAGTAAAAGGAAGGAAGTAATACTTTAAAATATCTAATAACTAATATTATCATACAATATTAGAGTTATAGTATTGTTTAATTGACCCCTAGTTACTAGAACTAATAGTTTAGTACAATAACTTATAAAGTAATTAGATAACTATTCTTTTAGTATTTATAAGCTGTCTATTAATACTAATATATAGTAAACCTTTAATAAAGTTAAGTTTAGTATATTGATAGTTTTCAGTATAAGAATAATAGATATATATTCCTATCTCTATAATCTATATCTTTAAATATAAGTAGCCATATGAATTTCAAGGAGATTTTAATTCTATTATAAGAAATATAGAAGAATAATAGATTGTAAGATGCCTAGCTCCAATATCATTCTACTCTTAAGAAATTTAAGAAGATTCTTAACCTCATAACCTTAATAGTCACTTTAAGTTATATGTAGTAAGCTTTGATTTTAATAAGGTTTTACTTATAAATATTATTACTATAAAGTCTTCTATTATCTAAAGTTAGGTTATTAGAATTAAAAGTATAGTTATTTATAATAATAAGTAGTTTTATTACTACTTTACCTAATTATAAGTTAGTATCAATATTAAGATTATTCTTAAGTGATATTTATAAGTAGATATATATATAATATAACGAGCTTAGATATATTTGTAGATATAAAGCAAAAGTAACTAAATATATATAATATATGTTTCAAATTATATATAGTAAGATATAAAGATATATACTCTATAGCTTATATAAAAAACTAGGATAGCTAGGATTATTAAAGATTATATAGAATAGTAATCTAAATTTACTACTGAATAAAAGTTCTCTTATAGTTATTATTAGTTAGCTTATTAAGTTAAAACTTTATAATTTATAGAAATCTAATTTCTATTATTATGTTCTTACTTGTTAGATGTTTAGCTATTCTTTTATCATTCTTTAACTATTATAGGCTACGCTTAAATAATCAGCTAAAGCTATACTTAGGTATCTAATGTTAGCCCTCTTATCTAAATAGGGCCCTAGTAGGCCTTTTATAGTACTATATATGTAGACTTTTCTAGTTATTTATAAAGGCTTCCCTTTTACTCTTTAGTTCTAAATAAATAGTATTTTATACTACTTATAATTAAATAAACCTAGGTCTAACCTTTTATATATTGAGAACTTAATACAATTTATTATATAGATAATATTAAGTAGAAATATAGCTCTGTATTACTAAATTATATTATTTAATTATATAAAGCTCTTGAAATATAACATTATATAATAAGTAACTAACTAATTAATATAAAGATAATAAAAAGTATTAAGGTTTCTTACAATACCCCTATAAATAGTAAGATAATAAGTAAGTTATTCTAATAATAATTATAGTATACCTGAAGCCCTTTCTATTAGAAAGTAAATAAATTTATATATAAAATAGTAAGATAAAATATTTTGATAAGTAGTAGTCCCTAAGTAGCTATTATAATAAATATTTCTAACTTATATTTAGATACTTTAATAACCCTTAGAATAATATCTATTAGAATACTAGGTTTTAGGATTAATAATATTACTATACTTCTATTAATAACTAACTATTAGAAGAAATCTTTTTTTCTTACTTCCTAAGTTTTTAAATAAGTAGAAAGAATACTAAATATAAATTTAATAGATAAATATTAAACTTAAGATTAACTACTATTTCTTTAATAAATATTAGAAATATTAATATTTAATCTACTCCTATTGAAATTTTAATCTCTAGTAAATTATTAACACTTTCCACATAATAAGAAAACTAGATAATTCCTATAACTAAGATACTTTTCTAAATTACCTTAGGAAACCTTATCTAAATCTAGATAAATAGCTTTATATTATTACCTGACTATATACCTTCTAACAGAAAGAAAATAAATACTTTATAACTTTCCTATTTTAATTTAAAGAAACTCTGATTAATATTAAAAAGTATATATAGTTAGATATAATCTAGGAACTCCCTATTAGAAACTATACTACTCTTCTACTTTAAAGAATTACTTATTGTAATTAACCTTCTTATTAAATATAAATCCTAATTATTACAAATCTAAAATATAACTTAGAAATTTAAATATACAAAGAAATACCTACTTACTAATAACTACTTTATTAAAAGCCTACTACTTATAATATAAAAAGTAATATTATAATAGTTAGAATAATCAATTAGTAATAATAATACTAAAATTCTAATGATTCTTCTTCTACCCCTAAGGGATATTTTAAAGACTATTAGAATACTTATTATTACTATAAATATAATAAGGAAAGCTATATTTATCAGACTTATATATTTTAAACGTATAAGGGAACTACTATGGAAGTTATAGAAATTATAGATACTATGGATTATATTAAAATTACCTAGGGGGATAATATATCCCTATATGATAATAGTAAGAATTTAGAAAAAGAATAACTTTAGAGTAAAGTCAGACTTTAGAATTAATAGAAGTAGAAATAAAAGAATTAAGAAAATAATAAGAAAAGGAATAAGTAAGTAACTAGTAGTTAGCTACTATTTAGGCTAGAATTAGTAGAGATTACTCTATTAATATACTTATTAATATAAATTATAGTACCTATACTATTATTAAAACTTTCTTTATAAAGAAACTTTACTTCCTACTAGTTAATAAGTTAAAGAGATAGATAAGAAGATATACTACTAAGTTATTACTTAATAATACTTAGGGGATAGCTATCTTAATACTTAAAGTTAGTAGCTATATATCAAAAGTCTATACTTATATTATGAAAAGTCTCTAGCTATTTTGATATTTTAAATAGCTATAGATAGGAAATAACTATATTATTTATAATACTAAAGCTTAATAGATAGCCTATAAGAAGGATAGAATAGTAATCTATTTAAAATATTAAGATAAATGATTTTAAGTTAAAGAAGTCTAATTAGCCTACTTTTTAAATACTAATTTATTCATATGTATTTACTAATATACTATATAACATATCAGTAAAATACTAAGCCCCTATTAAGTTATATCTATTAATCTAATAGATATTGAAAAAGTATTAATCCTAAAACTAAAAATAGACTTAAAAGATTATATTCCTATAAATATCTTAAAGAAATGCCTAAACCTCTTCTACTTATATATAATATACAAACTTCCCCCTAGCCAACTAGAAATAAATTATTACGTCCTACTAATCCCTGATAATGAAAAATAAAAACCTAACTTCTTATAAAAACCTCTTTATGATATATTATAAGAAGACTTTCGAATATTTAAAGAAATCTTAGAAGACTTATTTAATAATAAACTTATTAAAATAAGTAGCTTTTCTATTAATATTCTAATCTTCTTTATAAAAAGACCTAATAGAAAAGTATACTTCTACATAGACTGTAAAGCCTTTAATATAATTATAAAAATAAACTATTATCCCTTCTTTTTTTAGATTAGAAACCTTCTAGAAAGTCACTACAACCTATTAATATACTAAACTTAATACTATTACTATATTCTATAAAATCTAAATTAATAAACCTAATTAGGAGAAAATAGCGTTCCAGACATATTATAATTTCTTTAAATAAATAATATATTTTCTAAACTTATTAATACTCCTACTATATTCTCATAATATAATAATAGTTATGTATAATAATTCCTAAATAGCTTTATTATAATATATATTAATAATATCTTTATTTATATTAATAGAATATAATAAAAATATAATAAGAATATAAAAAGAAGATTTACTATGTATTCAATTATCTTATTAATATAAGTTTACAACTAAACTTTAAGAAATGTAAGTTTTCTATTATAATAGTTAAATATATAAGGTTTATTATATGAACTAGGAAAGATCTCTTATATACTTTAGAGAAATTAGAAGCTATTGCGAACTAACTATCCTTTAGGTTACTAAAAGATATTTATAATTTCCTTAAATTTACAAATTACTATAAAGTCTTTATATTATAATATAATACTATTATAAAACTCCTAAACTATTCAATTCAAAAATATATATCTTTTAACTAGAGACTAGAGTAATAAGAAGCTTTCTTTATATTAAAATACCTTTTTACGATAGAATTAGTCTTATTTATATTTAACTTTAATATTTCTATTATAATAAAAACTGACTATTTTAAATTTACCCTAAGTAATATATTAATTTAAAATAATAAGACTAGAATAAGATACCTAATAGCTTTCTACTCCTAATATTTAATCCTTATAGAGTTTAACTATTTAATTTTTAATAAAAGACTCCTTATAATATTTACTTACTTATAAATATAGAAGATAGAACTATAGAATACTAAGAAGTTTAGAATCCTTACTAATTATAAAAGTTTTAAATACTTTATAAAGAAATAGTAACTTATAGACAAATACAATTAGTAAGTAAAAGAATTATCTTAATATAACTTCTATTTTAAATATTAACTAAATATCTAAATAGTATTTCTTAATACTTTCTCTAAGAAGAAATACGATATTTCTAGAACATAGGATAATAAGAAGTAATAAAGCTAAATAATATAAATTATCCTAAATACTATTGATTCTATAAAGTTCTAAATAAAGTATATAAATATTACTAATAGTTAAGTCTTTAAGAAGAAACTAAACCTATAGGAAATATAGAATTCTATTACTAAAAGAGACGTTATATATTAATAGGTTTTTATAATAATCTAATAAGAAGAATATAGCTTTCCTCCTAATCTCAATATTAAAGTTTAAATTACTAACTATACTTTTAATATAATAAGATAACTTACTTTTAGAAATAAACTCTAAATACTAAGTAATAAAGAAAGTAATAGCCCCTTTAATAAGCTTAAAATTAAATTAATATATAAGTTATATAACTCTTCTCCTATAGGTTATTTAAAATATAATAGTACACTAGATATTATGAACTATTAGTTTTACTAATCTAAATACCTTTAAAATCTCTACTAATTTATATCTAACTATAATATATATAGGAGAATTTATATCTAGAAATAAGTAAAACAAGAGTTCCTAAAGCCCTTCTTAATATTTAACTGATTATATTTTAATCTATTAATAGATTTTATTATTAACCTACCCTCTATAAAGAAAAAGAAAATAGCTATTACTTCTAAGTTATTATAAACTAATTAGATAAAACCTTTATATTAAAAGAAATAAATACTATAGAGGTAGAAGTATATACCTAGTAGTTCCTTAACTATTATTATAGGTTTTATAATATACCATACTTTGTTATACAAAATACAAAGTCTAACTAGATAAATTACTTCTAGAAAGAATTCTACTAATTAATAAGTATTATATACCTACTAGATATTAAATACTATTAATGAATAGATAGAATTATAAAACACTATAACTAAGAAATCTAAGTAGTTTTCAAAAATATTCATATATTAATTATAAGATAATTAGGAAGACCTACTACTTATTATATAACTAATTCTTTATAATTAGTAATATAACACCATAGACTTTATATCTTTCTTTATAAATTATAACTATTATATTAACCTTTTTCTAATAATCAAAAGATAATACTAATACCTAATAGTAGTAAAGATACTACTTACTAGTTAGTTAAAAGAATATACTTAATAATAATATATATCTATATTAAAATAGTAGCTACTTGATAGAAATTAAAAACCTAAGTAAATAAAACCTAGTTCCCTATAGATTAGTATTAAATTAGTAATAAGATATTATTAAGTTAAATATAGTATTAAAGTAGCTAAAGCTATAGTAATATGTAACTAAGGAGTCGACCTATTTATTTAAATTAATAAGAATAGAAGGATTATTATATAGATTTATCCCTACAATATATAGTATATATATATATATATATTATAACCAAGATATAGATATTATAAATAGAGATAACTAGTTATATACTATTTATATAATTAATTAATTATAATATTTACCAATTATAAACTAATACTAATTAGTAGTATTTTACTACTATTAGTATTATTTACTACTACTTAATTATAGATTAATAAGGGATAATCTAAAGAAATAAAATTATAATACTTCCTAAAGAAATCCTAGAAGCCTATATAGTAAAAATAGATAAATTTAAAATTATTATAATTATATATTAGCTTAAGATAGTGATATAACTTCTAGAAGCCTATATAGTAGAAATAGGAAAGAAAGTAAACTTATAATAATTTATTAACTTAATATTATTTATTTCTATCATATAGTAAACTAATAATGAAAATCCTTATTAACTTATTAAAATAGAAGTATAATAATAAATATAATAAGATTAATATAAATAAGAAAGAAAGATCTATAGTAAATAAATTACTATCCATTACTATTATTCTTAAATATCTTATATATATTTAATAAGTAGAGAGATAGAAAGAGATTAACTTGATAACTGTAATATGAGAATATACTTTATAATAGAAC
>QAPG01001137.1:0-10908 GCA_004366825.1 Colletotrichum spinosum
ATATACTTTATAACTATTAAAACTATATAATTATATATAAAGTTATAATATATAGATATTTATAACTACTAGTTATAATAAGAAGCTTAAAAAGGGCATTTTAAGATTAAATATATATTCTTAAGAGACTTTATAACTAATAGCTTTATAAAACTTCTCTAGAATTACTAGTTTAATATCTTTATTATTTAGATTTAAATAATAGATCAATTAAACTATTTAAAATTATAATAAGAAGAAGAATTTTAAAAAATACTTCTAATAGTTATAAATCTTAATAAAGTCTTAGGAGTATTAGAAGTACTTTTTAATTAAATAAGAAGTATCTAAATAGCTTATAAATAGTATTATTCTTTTTACTATAGAAGTAGAAGTTTAATAAGAATAATAAAATAATAGAAGGAGTTTCTTATAAAATATAAATAGAAGGTCTATTTAGTATTATTTGAAATAGCTAGCCTATAGGTAGAACTCTTAAGACTAGAGGTATATATGAGAGATAATATACTTAAGAAGTAGAATTTATACTAGATAAACCTTAAGTACTAGTGCTATTTCTATAGGCTTCGCCCTATTTAAACTACTTAAAATAGAGCCTCATGCGGCTTGTATAGCTATATTAAGTTATATATAACATATATTAGATTTTACCCCCTAATTATATACAACAATAAATAGCTATAAGTACTAAACTCTTTACTCTTAATACTAAGAGTATTTTCAAAATAGTCTATATACCTATAGATATAACACTAGTAGATAGACTTATAAAAGGCTTAACTTAAGCGAAATTTAAACAATTTAAAATACTTCTTAACCTAATAGATCTATAAGTAATACTCTTAAGACTAGTTGAAATAGACTAAGAAACTTTTTAGAATTATTTTTAACTACTTAAATAGTATATATAAGTAATCTAGATTCCTAAAATTTAACTATTTAATAAAACGTCTTAATTATATTTATATAGAAAGTTAGGAGATAGTAGAACTCTTTAAGTTATTTATAAAAAATAAAGTTCTCTATTCAAATTTATATATAATTTAAAATAGATTACTTAAATTTAAAGTTCTAAGTAAATAGGTAAGAAGTAGTAATTAATATATTAAAGTCGACTTAGGAAGGTATAGAAAATTAATTATATCTTCTAAAGGAAGAAGCTAATATTAGAGTTTATTTAAAAAATAGGGGGAACCTATTAGAACTAATTATTAAAATACTAAAGTTAAAATTCTAACTTCTAAAAATACTAAGAATTATCTAAGGTTTAAGACTCTAATCTCTAAATCTTCTAATAACTAACTAAAGTGTAGAAGTTTAAATAATAAGAAGTCTAGTTAAGGTTACTAAAAGCTTAAAAGTCTAACTAGTAGTAAGTAGTTAGATAAATAGTAAAACCTAAGATAGTTAAGTAATAATAAGTTATATAATAATTAGAATTCTAGTGGTAGAATTAGAAATACTTCTGTTCTTAAGAAAAGTTAATTGAAACTCTTTTTATTATTAAGAATAAAATATACTTTAGAATAATTTCTTTATATTACTAACCTTTTTATTTTTTAACTATAAAAAGTTCGATTTAGAACTAAGATTTCAATTTCAAGCTAAATTACTAACTTTATTATTATCTAAGATCTAAATTGTATTAAAATACTTCTTAAATACCTTATAGGTTTTATTAGAAATTAGAATATAATATCTTCTAAATCTAGATTTATATTAATAATGATAAATAGAAAGTAAATCTTTATTTCTAATACTAACAATATAAAAATAACTTTTATAGAAAAAAGTAAGACTTAAGTAGTAAATAGTATAAAGAATATTTTAAATACGCTAAGTATTACTAACTATATTTATCTGAAAAATAATCTTTATACTTTTTAGTAGTTTTATCTAAATTACTTTTTTTAAATAGAATAAACTTTATAGGAGTTTTCTTAGAGATACTAAACTTCTTATTTAATTTAGTTAGTTAATACTTAGTATCCTTAAGTTGATACTTAAAATTATCTATTTTAGATAAAATCTCCTAATTTCTAATTTAAGTAGACTTCTTTATAGACTTTAAAACTATCTTAATATACTTCCTAAAGAGTTTAAATAATTTATTAATATTATCTTTATTATCGTCTTCTTTATCTATAATAAATTCAAGCTCTTCTTCTTAATCTTTAGCTATAGGATTACTAGTTAAATTATCCTCTTTATTCTTAAAAAGTAACTTAAGAGTAAGAATCTTTTTAAGATAATTATAAAGATATTTCAAACTATTAGGAATAGTAGACTTCTTTAAAATAGTAGTTAACTTCTTAATAAAACTACTTAACTTTAATAGATTAAAAACTTTAAATAGTAGAAATAGTAATAAATACTTTTAAAAATCAGGAAATTTAATAAAATAAAGATAAATAAAAGCTTTAAGATATAATACCTCAGCTTTATACTAATACTTACTGTTTAAACTAGAAGAAAATAGATAAAAGTTATTAATATTAGTAATCTATATTTAAATCTTAATAATAGACTAATTATGAATAAAGATACTAAAGTTAATAAGAATATTAATAGTAAGGAGAATAAGAGGAAAATAATAACTATTAATAAAATTATACAAAGTTAAAAAAGTTAAAAGGCGTTAAATAAAATAAGTTTCTTAAAAGAAGTAAAAAAAGTATTCCAAATTTAAGAATTCTTATTATTAATACTTAAATAAGGACAAAGGATAGCCGATATAACTTCAAAGTCTAATTTTCTACTACTTTCTAAATTAGAGTTAAGCAGTATCTTCTTAAGTTTATTAATAAACTAAATAAAGATTAAAATAGATTTATTTAATAGAAAGATTAGATCGAGACATACTAATAGATCAATTATAATATTATATGGAACCTTAATTTTAATAATTTGTTTTCAACTTTAATAGATTTATCCTATAGTTAGAATATTAATAATAACTAATATATATCATTTTATTTAAAATTCAATACATAAAATCCATATTAATAGATATACTACTTATAAGTATAAGAAAACAACTATTAAAAATATTATTATAAATAAAGAGAAAGAAAATAGTAATAAAAAATAATAAAAAGATTATTTCAGTATACTAAAATAAGAAATAATTATTAATTAAAAAAGAAAACTAGCTAAGCATTTCTACTACTACCTATAAAAATAGTTAAATATATAATAGATTATAATACGTTTATTGTAATAAATAACTTCTTTTATTTAAGTATTCAAAGGACTATTTTAAATAGTATTCACCCTATTCTCTTTATAATAATATATTACTTAAGATTTAAAGATATCTCTAGTAGTTCTACTACTAGGGGGGTATATAAGAATAAACATAATACTAAGGCTACTATATAGCTATACCGGTTTATATAAGGCCTTATTATTCTATTTATATATATTCAAGTGCTTTACTCTAGTTTAGATAGATTATACTTTTTAACAACCTGCATTCAAACGGTATACTATATTATTTATTCATCACACTAGCTATATATAACTATAGAAGAAGAATAAGCTCTATTCAGTATAGATAAATATTAGTATTATAAAGTAGTATAAATAGAGTGTTAAGTACTTTATAGTATAATGCTTTATAAGTACTTTTAAAACGAGTTATATATATAGTTAATTTAATATTAATTATTAATTTACGTCTAGTTATTATTTCTACTTTTTTGAATGTATTACGACTTTTAGATTAATATAGTATTACTTATAGCTAATCTTAACTAATTATAAGAACTTTAAGATATTATTATAAGGCTAAAAAAGCTAATTAGTATTTAGGTATACTATAACATATATTTATAAGTTAGAAGTAAAGTGCTATATCTATATAGAAGTTTAGCAAGAAGGCTTTCTAGATATATATAAGCTTAAGTATAAAAGCTTTAAGTGTTTTTTTATTCTTTTTAAAATATTTAGTTATAATATCTTGAGATATAGTATTTTACTAGTTAGAGAAATATAGGTATTAATATTTATTATTTTTGAAGTAGTTTTTAACAAAGTAAGCTATCTATGTCAACTATAAGTAAAATTTAAAATTACTTAAATAATTGAAGGAAAACTTAAGAATTTAATCTTTTAGTATGATTAAGAATATACTAACTTATATATAATATAACATATTAAACTTAAAATAGTAGTTATAAAAGATATAGATCTTTATTTTAAATATATTATATAGGCTTTTATTATACTTCATACTCTTATTATATAGTTTTATAAGATGTATAGTATATGTAACTAAAGTATTATTAAAACGAATAGTAGAAGTAATATATAAGAAGTATTTAAATTACCTTAAGGGTTATAAATTATTATACTTATAAGTTACTTTTTATATATAGGTAGGTTTTATATTAGAAAGCCTATATATTAAAAAGACTAATAAGAAGAGTAAGGAGTATAATATTAATATTAGAAGTATTAGAACTAACTAGTTATATTATTATTATCCTTCTTTTATTTCTTATAAGAAAGTTAAAATAGATTTATTCTATTAAACCTTAGGTTTAACGTTATAGAGAAGTAGTATAATCTCTTATTCCTCTTCTACAAAGTCTTTAGATTACTCTAGGAATTTCTTAAAGTTTTACTTAAAGATATTATAGCATTTACTAGCCTTAGTAATTTCTTAAAGGATTTAAAAGATAGATAAATCCTATTAAGTAACTTAGTATATAATACTAAAAATCCTTTTACTATTTATACTAACTGTAATACTATGGAAGAAAAAACAGTTTTAAATAGATTAAGTAACTTAAGTATTTATAAATTATTAAGTTATAAAAAATTAATCTTTAAAAGTATCTTTAAATATCTAAAGAAGCTTATAGACATATAGTTTTAAAGAGTTATAAAGTATTATTTAGTATATTAAATAAATTAAAACTAGAGGAGAATTCTTATTTATAGTAGTCTTATAATTAATGTTAGATCTATCTGAATAGTATTAGATTTAGATATTAGTAGATTTTTATAGGTATAGGGATACTACTTAATACTACTATAATAATTAAAAGATTACTTAGGATAAGTATTTCTCTAGGGACTGGTAATTTAGATATTATTATAAAGATAAAAGGAGTATTAGGAGAGTTTTTAAGAAATTATATAAGTTTGTTAAGAAGTTAAAGCTAGAGATATTATAAATCTCTAATATTATAAAGGTTTAATAAGGTTTAATAAGGTTTAATAAGGTTTAATAAAGTTTAATAAGGTTTAATAAGGTCTATTATATTTACTAAATGCGCTCTAATAAGTAATAATCAAAGGTATATTGTTAAGTTCTTTAAAGAATACTATAGGGAGTATTTTAATTCAATTAAAATAAGGATTTTAATATAATATTACTATTTAAGCCTTATAAAAGCCTATTTAAAATATTAATATATAATTTAAAGTCTCTTAATTGGAGTCTTAAAGTAGGGAGAGTTTAAAGCGTCTAAATAGTAATTCTTATAATCTTTCGCCGTATATAAAATTTAAATATAATTCTTTATAGTTACTTCTTCTATTATAATGAGCTTTATTAATTTATAGTATAATAGTAATAGAAACGTTTACTATTAATTAGTATTACTGTATCTAGAGGGTAATATATATTATATATAATCTTACTATATAGGTATAAATTAGTATTCTAGTTATTTGTTATTATTGTTATTATATTATATAGTGCTATATATTATATAAAGCTTTAGATCTATAGTATAGTAATTACTTACTAACTACTATATATTTAGCTATAGCTAGTACTAAGTGCTTAGTATTTAATACTAGTAAGGTATAGAAGGCATACTGCTATATATATAGTAATATATATGGTTACTATATACCTTATAATATGGTGTAACCGACAATTAGAAACCTCTTTAATTCTTAAACCTACTACTTCTAGTTTAAAATTATTAATCTCTATAATTAGTATTATATTGAACTCTTGCTTGACATAGTAGTTTAACGTCTAGCTAGCTTTTACTATTTTGTAGTAAGAGTAGTAGGTTTGAATTCTATAGTAGGTAATTACAACTAATATTCCTACTAGTTATATAAACTATATAGTACCTACTACTAGCTATTAGCTCTTACTATTAGCTATTAATAGCTAGTAATTATTAATAGCTAGTGATAGGTACTACTAGCTAGCTAGTATTAATAATATCTTATTATAATTCTTAATAGAGTAATTATAATAGATATAAGTATATATATACTTTCTATTTATTAGTTATTATATTAATTAATGATATTTACTATTTGAGGTTTCTTCTATTTGAATAGTTCTATAATACTAATAGTATCTAGAAGGTAAATAAAATAAGAGCTAACTATTAAGTATAACTTCTTTTAAAGGGTTCGTAAAAAGCATATAACTTTAAATATATCAAAAACCTTTAATATAACGACTGTAGTATTATACTAAACATATAAATCTATAGTATAGACTTTATAACTATTACTATTAATCTATAGTATATAGACTAACTATTAATCCTTAGACTTCTTTAAAACTATTTATAAACTTATAAAAGCTAGTTTCTATCTTAATAAGTATTAATTAGTTAAAACTTAAGTCTTTTAATTAGGATAAAAGCTATTTATTATTATTATTAAGTTTATTTATAAAAATTTAAATTTCTTTATAATCTTTATAGTTTTTAACTAAGAAGCTGAAATAGTAGATATAATTATTAATATGATAGAAATAGGTTTATTAGTCAACTATTTTAGAGGAGTTTAATCTCTCGTTTACTAGAATAATAAATGTGTAAAAAAGGCTTAAGATATTTTAACTACTTGAAAGATCTTATAATAAACGTTTCTAGTAATTCTTTTTAAAGCTTAGAGTTAAAAATAATAGAAAGAAATATAGATAAATTAGTATTAAATAAAGTAATATCCCTATAGACTCTTACACTCTCTTACAAGTTATTTATAATAGTTAAATAATTAATTACTGTTCTTAATTTATTTAAAGTTAAGTTAATAATATACTTTATAATATAAAGTTTTGTATGAAAATTATAATTAGCTATAAGATTGATAATACTATATATCTTTATAAGAATAGTTATAATATCTTTCTAAGTATACTTGTTGACTACTAATATTTTAATCGTATATTTATACTATATATCATAATCAAAAGAGAATTTAATAATTATTTTATATGCTAATTTACAAGAGATGTTTAATATAACTTTATAGTTATTTAGGAAATTAGAAATATTGTTTGTTATAAACTTAGGGGTATTCTTAAACTAAAGAATGACCTTTACTATTATTAATTAGGTAGTAATTAGTTTTAAGAGTATTATGAATTCTCTTATAATTATAAAATAATTAAGTAAATTATTAGAAATTGATATAAGAAATACTTAAGTATTATAGTCTTTTCTATAATTAGAAAAAGAAATATCTTCAGATTGATTAGGAGTAATGATTATATAAAATTTAATTTTCTTTAAAGTTAGTCTATTGAATAAGAATCTTATTATATCTAGATAAAAAGACTTAAAGGTTTTCTCTTTATTATCAATTAACTATTTAGTAGTCATTATTACTATTATTATTTTTCTAAGTATTTTTCAACATTAATATATTATCATAAAGTGAGTTCTTTCTTAGTAATATATATAAAAGTAATCTTTCATTAAAACTTATCTTCTTAATATTTTGTTTTCGACTTTCTAAAGTATTTAACTTATATTTGTATATAGAGTTAAGTCTATAAATCTACTTATTTACTTTTTATATTAATCTTTCTAAACTTAAACTTGCTTTTTTTGTTTGAATTTCCTAACTACTTTAATTATAATTCATTATATTATAATTATATATTTTACTATATCTCTTTATATACTTTCTTTGTTTTAGTTATAAGTAGTCGATTTCTTCATTAATTTACTTCTTTTGTAAACTATTTTACCACCTTTCAATAAGAACTAATAAATTAACGCTATTAGATATATTAGTCTTATAAGACTTTTTAAAGGTTTCCATTATAATAAGATAAGACTCTTCCTTATCTTTCTATTATATTAGTATACATAATAAAAGCTTATTCTAAATTAAACTTAAAAGTTTAATTCTATTTGTTAACAAAAACAAGTCGTTAGACTTTCTATATTATTTTTAGAGTCCTTTATCTTTCTATTAATTTATAATTCAAATATAATTATTATTTCTTCTTATTTATTATTATTAAATGTATAAATAAGCCTACTCTAATTATATAATATCTAAAAAGCCTTTTTTTATAAGTCTTGAAAGTCTTCGTATTACTTAATAAGTTAATATAATAATACTATATTATATCTTCTAATTCTGATCCACTTAAAATAATATTAAAGTACTTCCTTATTCTAATCTATAAAATATCAAAAGGAAGTAAATCTACTTCTAAATACTATTAAGATTGATATTAGCTACTTAGGTTAGAATAATTAAAATAAATAGATATGATAATCTTTTTTAAATCTAGTCTTATCATAATAGAAAATAGAGGGGAAAGTCTAGAAGAATATATCAAATAGAAAGTATTAAACTTAAAGATCTATAGTATAGAAAATACTTCAATTATAAAAGTAATATTCTCAAATCTAAAGCGTAGAGTAATATATAAATTATATATCTCCCACTGCTATTTAGAAGATGAATACTATATATATATATAGATTTCTAGCTCATACGCGCGTACTACTTATATAATAAGAAAAGCCTTAAGCTTAAGCTTATTATAATAGTAAGATTTAATCTTATTAGAATTATTATATACTTTGATTAGAATAATATAGACTATTGATCTTATTATTTTTACTTCTTATCTGAAGTTTTTAGATTGAAATACTATATCTATATTAGTAGTAATAAAATTAGGAAAGTTCTAATGTATATCGATTTAGTATATCTTAAGGGTTTTTCATCTTATCTTTATTAAGATACTTAGTAACAATTAAATAATATTAAATAATATTATAATATAAATAATATAAAGTATAAGTTCACTATTAAAATAGATAATATTAATAATAATCTTAGACTTGAAATTAACATCACTATAGATAGTAAAAAAAAAGTAAAAAAGACTATATTTTATATTCAATACGAATAATAATACTTCTAAAAAACCTTAAGGATATAGTATTTAATTAGATATTTTACTTTACTGAAGATATTATAGAAATATATAATGACTAGGTGTCTAAAAGAATAGTAGAGTTTCTATATGTCTATTTCTATAAGATATAAAGAAGTAATTATCTTCTTCTTATTAAGAAGTATGTATAGATATTTCTATTTTTGAATAATTAATATAATTCTTTTACCTTAATAGAATTAGTTATAGATATTATTAAATATGATATTCAGACGATTTATTTTTATAGAATAGAGTAGGAAAGGGGTATTATATATTGTTATATAAAGTATAATAACATTAAAAAGTATAAATATATTAATTATTCCAGATTTCATATTTAGAGGAGTATTACTAAAGTATATTATTATTAGTTTGCCTTATAGAAGTATAAGGATGATAGAAAAACTAACTATTCATTTAAATATAATAAATTTAAAATATTTAATAATTAAGAAACTAATAGTATCTGAATTAGATAGGATAGTTCGAAGAATAGTATTTAAATGATAGCTTTTAAGTATTAATATAGATATAGGGATTATAATATTATCCTTCTTAATAATTCTACTATTAGAAATATTATTTTAAATAAGAATATTTAATACTATTTAATCTTAGAAGATTCTTATAATTTTACTTCTATTAAGAATAACAAGGTTTTTATTAAAACAGTTGAACTAGTAATAGGTAATTAGTAAAAGGTTAAGGGGAATCAATAACTCTTAATTATTAAAGAATAGGTTATTTAGAATAATATCTGACAATAGTACTAATATTGATATAAATAGTGATAATAATAGGAAGTTCTAATTCTATAAGAAGTAGGGAACTTCGTAGTATTAATATCTAAATAGAGTTTATTTTCAGAACGATTAACTTTACATTATATAGAACTCTCAGCTTTATTATACTTAAACTACTAAGTAGTCTATTCACTAAATATTCTAATATTATAATTTAATTAATTTAGAATATAAATAATTAAAGTAGTATAACTTTAACTCTAATAATTAATTTTCTATAATAGATAGAAAATATAAAGTTATAAGAGTAATAAAGAATACTCAAGCCCTTATTTACCTAAAATAAGTTATTAGGATAAATATAAATAATAGCTAAATAGCTAAACCTCTAACAATAACCTATATAAATATATATTAAGTATACTAGTATATAGTAGGAATATATATCCTACTTAGAATAACTATATAAGCCTTATATATATTTCTACTAGTGTAATAACTATTATTTATAATTAGGAGGTAAAATCTGGTGTATATTATATATAACTAAATATAGCTATATATACTATATAAAGCTTTATTTTAAGTAGTTTAAATAGGCTGAAGCCTATAGAAATAGTACTAATACTTAAGGTTTATTTAGTATAAACTCTACTTCTTAAATATATTATTCCTAATATACCTTTTTAGTTTTAAAAGTTCTACCTATAGGCTAGCCTTTTGAATAATACTAGTTAAAACCTTCTATTTATATCTTATAAAAAGCTTTTTTTATTATCTTATTATTTTTATTAAACTTCTATTCTTATAATAAAAAGAATAATACTATTTATAAACTATTTAAATACTTCTTATTTAACTAAAAAGTACTTCTAATACTTCTATAATCTTATTAGGATTCTTAATTATTAGAAATATCTCTTAAAGTCCTTCTTCTTATTATAATTTTAAATAGTTTAATTAATTTATTATATTAATCTAAATAATAAA
>QAPG01001138.1:0-11156 GCA_004366825.1 Colletotrichum spinosum
TAAAAGTAAGTTTATTAATAAAATTAAAAGAGATTTGAATATTTGGAAGAAGTTTAAATATTTTAATTATATTAATCTAGTTTTATATAGACCTATTTCACTGGGAATTAATAATTATTATAAATACTTTGTTTTATTTATAGATAAGTATGGTAGATTTATCTAGGGAAAGTAATTAAGAAATAAAAATTCTAAAGAAATTACTTCAGCTTTTAAAGAATTTATTAATATAACTAATAGTAATAATACTAATAAGGGAATTAAAGAAGTTAATAAAGATAGTAGGTTTAAGTTCTCTAATAATAGAATAAAAGTTATCTATTTTAACAACAGTATTATTTATAGTATGAAACTACTTTATACTTATAAGCCTAATAATTTAATTAAAAGAGCTATAAGAATTATAGTTAATAAGCCTAGAATCCTTCTCTATAACTCTAGTTTACTTTTATATTTTTAGGGATTAATTATATTAGCCTCTATTTATATTTATAATAAAACGCCTTATTCTTCTATTAAGTTTAAAGTTCTATATAAGTTGAAGAGTAAAAAGAAACCTTTTATTAATAATATAAAGATTTAGAGTAATATTTATTACTATAAAGTTAAGAATAAATACTTTAGAAAGCTTAATCTAAAACCAAAAAAGAATACTATAGTTACCTTTAGTTATAATACTTATTTAATTTAGGATTTTCAAACTTATAATACTATTTAGTCTTAAGATATAAATATTCTTAAAAACCAATTTAGTTCTCAATTAAAACAAGAATTATCTATTTTTAATAATACTATTATTACTAGGTTTCATCAACTTAATAAAAAGAATAAGTCTAACCAACTTAATTCTAATAATTCTTCTTAGAATCTAATTATTATTAAATCTAGTAGAATTAATAATTCTACTATAAATACTAGTTATTCTCTTCCTCTTAATAAAACTATTCATAGTAATAATAATTTAGATCTTTTTCCTAATATAAAACTAAGTAGTCTATCTATAATATATCTTGATAGGACTATAGACTTTGAGAATTTTAATAAAAAGTCTACTATATCTATAGAAACTCCTTCTTTAAGTCTAAAAGTTAAAAAGAACTATAAATAGTATTTATATAGAGAGATTATACCTTTTATAATTAAATACTATCTTTCTTTAGTCTTCTATACTAATTATGATTAATATAATTCTAATAATAATTTATTTATTAATAAATATAGTAATTTTCATATTACTTAATATATATTATTAGTTAATACTCTGACAAACTAACTACTTTTTCTATAGCTATAAATTCTCACTTAAGTAATAATTAGATTCAAGCTATAAATAAAGAAGTTAAGTCTATAGAATCTATAAAAGTTGAAATTATTATACTTCTATTTAATATTTCGTTTATTAAAAAGAATAATATTAATATATTTAGAAGTAGATAGGTTTATAAAATAAAACCTAATAATTAGAATCCTAGTAATCCCATATATAAGGCTAGATAGGTTGTTTAAAGTTTTAACTATTATTTTAATATTAATTATTTAGAAACAAGAAGTAGATAGGTTTATAAAATAAAACCTAATAATTAGAATCCTAGTAATCCCATATATAAGGCTAGATAGGTTGTTTAAAGTTTTAACTATTATTTTAATATTAATTATTTAGAAACTTTTAATACTACTTATAAGCCTAAAAGCTATAGATATATATTAATTATATCTCTTTATTATAGCTAGGTTTTAATTTAATATGATATTACTACTTTATTTATTCATATAAAAGTAGATAAAAAGATATATATTAAATAACTTACTAGTTATATTTATAATAAGAATTCTAAAAGTTTAATTTATAATACTGACTATAAGAATTAGCTTTTTCTTTGTTTATTAAATAAGGCTTTATATAAATTAAAATAAAGCCTAAGATTATAATATTTATACTTTAAATCTATTTTATATAAGATTAATTCTAGAACATCTTCTTATAATGAAGGAATATTTATACTTAACATTACTCTTAATAAAAGTAAGTATTTAGCTATTTTAGTATGTTATATTAATGATATACTATTAGGAGCTAATAATTCTACTACTTTAGAATATATTTATAGTAGCTTTAAAAAGAATATAAAAATCCAAGATCTAGGAGAGCTTAATACCTTTTTAAATAATCATTTAATTATTAATTATAAGAACAAAAGTATTGAAATAAATTAGTTTAAATATACTAATAAAATTCTTACTAAGTTTAATAATAAGGATATCTATAGTTCTAATACTCTAATAGATAATAAAGTTCAACTCTTTATTAATAAGAATAATACTTCAAAAGGAGAAATATTCGAATATTAAAAAGAAGTAGGAGTTTTATTATATTTAGTTTTAAGAATTAGACTAAATATTATTCTAACTATTACTCCTTACTCTTAACTTTCTTCAAATCCTTCTAAAAATATTTTATTACTCTTAATAGGATATAAAGTTACTTGAAAAAGGACCCTTATTACAAATTAATTTATAACTATAATAATATTAATCCTTTTAGTCTATTTAGATTTATAGATTCAGATTAGGCTCGAAATATTAATAGTAGAAAGTCTACTTTAATTTATATATTTTACCTAGATGTTTATAATATTATAAATCATAGTTTAACTAAGTAAAAGATAGTAGCTTTATC
This sequence comes from Colletotrichum spinosum, assembly GCA_004366825.1. Taxonomy (NCBI): domain Eukaryota; kingdom Fungi; phylum Ascomycota; class Sordariomycetes; order Glomerellales; family Glomerellaceae; genus Colletotrichum; species Colletotrichum spinosum. The sequence continues at coordinate 2,678 of QAPG01001138.1, forward strand.
TACTTATAAAACTAAATATATAGCTCTAATAAATATTACTAAAAAGGCTACTTATTTATGTAATAACTACAGTTTTATTAATGAAACTTTGGGATTTCGAACTATTAATAAGGTAACTATCTTTATAGATAATTAATTAGCTAAAAAGCTTACTGAAAATACTGAATTCTACAAAAAGCCAAGTATATTAATATTTATTTCATTATATTACAAATCTTATTTGAAATAATCAGATGAATCTCTATTATATTAATATGAATAATAATATTGCTAATTCTTTAATAAAGCCTCTTAGTTGAATTAAATTTAATAATATCATTAAGAGGATTTTATAGAATAATCTTAATATTCAGCCTTCTTATAAAAGAAATAGTCTCAATAACCTACTTTCCGAGGATTAATCTTTTCCTTCAAAAGGTTTATTAGTTTTAGGTTTTCCTGATTTCTCCTTATTTATTCTTAAGTCTTTTCCTTCAAACCTTTTTAGATTTAGATTTTTCAGATTTTAATCTTTTGAAATCTCTCTATTTTTCTTATATGGTTTTTAGAGTTTTTACTACTTTTTAAGTTATAAAAGATTTATTCATCTTATATACCTTAAGGGGGGATATTAGAACTCTAGCTATTTAACTATTACTCATATTTATCCTAATAATTTATTTTAAGTAAATGAAAATTTAAATATTCTTTATTACTCTTATAACCCTATATTTTCTATTTATTATAGAAAATCAATTATTAGAATTAAGATTATACTACTTTAATTATTTATACTCTAAATTAATCAAACTATAATATTAGAATATTTAGTAAATAGACCACTTAGTAGCCTAAGTATAACAAAACTAAGAGTTCTATATAACATAAGGTTAATCTTTCTGAAAATAAACTCTATTTAGATATTAATACTACGAAGTTCCCTACTTCTTATAGAACTAGAACTTCCCNAGTAAATAGACCACTTAGTAGCCTAAGTATAACAAAACTAAGAGTTCTATATAACATAAGGTTAATCTTTCTGAAAATAAACTCTATTTAGATATTAATACTACGAAGTTCCCTACTTCTTATAGAACTAGAACTTCCCATTATTATTACTATTTATATTAATATTAGTACTATTTTCAGATATCATTCTAAATAATTTATTTTTTGATAATTAAGAGTTGTTAATTTCCCTTAACCTTTTACTAGTTACCTATTACTAGTTCAGCAAAACTATTAGTCATCTACCTAGATATAAGAAGGGTTTTTATATTAAAAAGCTTTAAAAAAACAATATTTAAGAAATCTATTAAAGTAGTACTAATACCTATAAAATCTTATAAGTTAGTAGAAATAATTAAAATATATATTAGGTTAGTAATCAATCTAATTACTAAGAAAATATTAGCTAGGAAAACTATAGTAGAAGACTAAGATATCATTTACTTTAAGATATTATAAGAAATTAATAACTAATAGATACTAACTATTAGCTTCTTACTAATAGAGACCTTTATAAGATAAGAATTCCTTAATTAGATAATAATATCTGATATATCTATAGAGATCTTATTATTAGAAGTACTAGCTGGAGAGGTAATTAGATATGTTGCTAAGGTTAACTACTATTAAAAGTCTATAGTTAGAATATAGATATTAATAAATGTAGCTTAACTATTAAAATATGAATAATGAATAATAAAACTTTTTTATAAAAGAGATTTTATCATACTAGTATAAGATAGTAAGCTTCTAAAGTTTAAATTTAGATAGAGAGAACTTTTTGTAATTAAGTATAAAGTTAGCTAAGTAACTTATATCTTTAAGTAGCTTAATAGTAAGGTAATCCTATATATTTAATATTAAGATTAGTCAAAAGTATTTATTCTAAGAACTAGATATTTATAATTTAATAATAAGCTAGAGATACTATTTTTCTAAATTTCTTAATAATAGTACTAATTAGCTAAATATTTTTTAGTAATTATTTAGAGTGTTTTTTCTTTCTGAGGTGTTCTTTCTATTTATATTTAAAAATTATATTTTAGTACTAAATTTTATTTTCTATTATTCTGTTATAATATTTATTTAATACTTCCTTTTTTTATTCTTTTATTTTTAATATTAATATTCTTATTCTTAATATATTTTTAGAATATAAATTAAGAATCCCCTAGTGATATCTTAAGATGAAAAATCCTAATTAAAAAAGAAGTTAAGTAATATTTGAACCATTTAACTAATTACTAAATACTTAGAGATTTAGTATATTAGTTCTAAGTTCTTCCTATATATTTATAGGTTTCTATAATTATATAAGTTGATTTCATTAATATTATATAACTTATTATTAAAAATATAATACTTTAAGGTAGAAATAAGATTTTAATTCTTCTCTTTCTTCTTATATTTAATATATCTAATATAAGTAATTTAAAGTTTAAGCTAAAGCTAAAGAAATTTTCTTTTAAGTCTTACTTTTTAGAACGTATTATTAGAAAGGAGGAATCTAAGTCTAGTAATAATATTAACCTTCTTATTAATTAGAATATTACAAACTTATTTATATAGAAGCTATTTATACTAGTTAAAACTACTGAATTATTATAGGTTAATATTCTTTCAATTATATAAGTATCTACTATTAAGATAAAGAAATTATAAAAGAATACTAAGTTTCTAATATTTTTTTACCTATTTTTTAAAGTTTCTTAAGGTTTCTAATACTAAAATATTTATATATATAGTTAATCTTATTAAGAAGAATAATAGTTAAAAATAATTAGAAATTTATAATACTAAAGATATTAACTATTTAAATACTAATATTTATATTAAAAACCTAAGGGTTATAATTTATAATATCAAAGGTGTAATTTAATATCTATTACCTAAAATAATTATTATTATTATAAAGATATTTTAAAACTTAATAAATAATACTAATAAGATTTTATTAAATTATAAAATATATAAGAAGATAATAGAAATTAGATATATTAGAAATATAATAAAAAAGATATTTAAAGTAATTATTTAGGTAATAGTAATTTAATAAGTTATCTTATTAAAGATATCTAGTAATTTTAATAAAGTAGAATATATATTTATAAACAAAATATTTATTAATATAATATCTATTAAGAGTTTCTTATTAGGTTTAATTAGAACTATCTATTAATTTAATAGAATTAGTATTAAATAAAATATCTTATTTAATATTATAATAAACTTATTATATATAATAGATCTATTTAAATTAATTATTTAGAACTTTAAGGTAAAAAAGAAAGGTATTTAGAATATTAAAATTAAATAATAATATTAGTAGTTATTAACTCTTTAGAATTATTAGTCTATATTTATTCTTATTAAAAATATTTTTATATTAGAGATATTAGAGGTTTTTGATTTTTTAGAACTATTATTATCTAAAAGGGATATAGAAGATAAAAATAATTAATAGGATAATCCTATTCATCTTACTATTAGTAAAGAAATAAAATAATTTTATAGAAAATTTTAAAATATTAAGTAGTAAGTAATTATATTCTTCTTAATATTTAGATATTAATAGTAATTTAAAATATTTAGATTATTAAGATAGATAAGTTAAATAAAAAGATTTATATTTTTAAAGAAAAATAATAGAAGATTAGAGAAGGAATAAGAGTTTATAAAGAACTTAAAATAATTATATAGATTTATAAATATTTAAAGTTAGATATTTTAAATAAGAAGATTGTAATATTTAATAATATCTCTTTTAATTTTAATATTAAGAATAAGAGTCTAATTATTATATTAAATAAAAAGAAGTAATATTAATTTTTTAATATTAATAAAATTAGAGAATTATTAATATCTATTTATATAGAAATTAGAGTTTTTATAAATTAATAGAAGAGAGAAGTTTAAAGTTAAATTAATTATATAATACTAAGGGTATTTAAATTAGATAGATTAGAGTAATATCTAGATATTATTATTAATATATTATTTAATAGAAGTTATAATATTTCTTATTTAATTATTAATAATATCTGTTCTTATTTAATATTTTATAGAGATATTTATATTTCTAAGTAATTAGATTGATAATATTATTATTATAATTCACTATTTATTATTTGTAACTTATTTAAGCTTACTTATTAAGATAGGGGCTTCTATTAATAGAAAAAAAAGATCTAATTTATTCTTTTAATATATAGAGGTATATATTTAGAGATAGGGACTTATAACTAGAGGATATTACTAATTAGGGATATCAACTTATACTTAAACTATACCTTTCTTCTCCTACTAGTTTTAGAACCTAGATAATATATAACACATCTCCCACATCTCGTTAATCATACATATCAATTTATTCTATAGGTAGGTAAGCATTGCTGCTGAGTGCACGTACCTATCCTCCCTAGGTACCTATCTCAGTTGAGCTGCGCTAGAGTCTGTAGGCAAGTCTTATAGAGGTTACTTTAGGGACTACCTGTTAATAATTGTTGGTAAATCTGCGAGCTTGGGTGTCTTTATGCTAGGGTAAGGAGGGTGCCGGCGTTGGCGTTAGCGTCGCTATAGCGACTTCGAGGTTCCCATATACACGCGTAGAGGGTATTTATTAGGAATAACGCGCTCGAGAGGTAGAGTTTGCACTGGATAAACCTCAGGCGCCGGCGCCGTCTCCACAGGCCTCGCCCTACTTAAACTACTCGAAATAGAGCCTCATGTAGTACGTATAGCTATATTTAATTACACATAATATATATAAGATTTTGCCTCCTAATTATATATAATAATTAAGAGTCTTATGATACTAAAGAGCTACTAAGCTAAAACATATATATTATAATAATTTAATATATCTTAAATATTAAGATATCTACTAAAATACTCCCCTATTAATCTTTAAGAAAGCTAATTAGTAGTTTATTTAGTATAATATTTTTAAATAGAAGTTAAAACTTTTAACTTATAGGATTATTTTAACTCTAAAGTAATTATATATTAAAAAGTTTTTTAGAGCTTTTTTAAAAAGTTTTTTTAAGTAACTTTCTAAAAGCTAGGAGGTATTAATAAGTTATTAAAATACTTAAATTAGATATTTTTATAGGTTCTATTCTTTTAAGGGTAGATTATAAAGAGGATTAATAATTCTTAGTAGATATTATTTTAGAAGTTTATATAAGTAATATTATAGATTTTATAGAGAAAAGCCTGAAGGCTTATATAACTTTCTATAGTTTCTATATTTTAAAAATTTAAAAGTATTGAAATAAGTATTTAAATTAATTTTATATAATAATTTAGATTTTTAGATATATAAGTAAGGTATTTAAGTATTAGTATTATAGTATAGAAGATTTTTATAGTCTCTATATCTTAAAAATTTAAGAATACTAAAAAAAGTATTTAAATTAATTTTATATAATAATTTAGATTTTTAGATATATAAGTAAGGTATTTAAGTATTAGTATTATAGTATAGAAGAGGATATAGTAATATAGGTTACTAATTTTTATAACTATTTTAATATTATAGATAATTTATACTTCTAAAATACTATATTAATATATTATAAGATACTTTAGTTTTTTAAACTTAAGTATCTTATTATAAGGATAGTAATTAAAGTATAGTTTTAGAAGTAGTAAGATACTATATATAAAGCTTAAGTAGTTAGTTATACTTTTTAATTATTAAAATACTTTAAATTAATAATTTTATATTTTTATTAGTTTTCTTATTAATTAAGTTTGATATATAAAACTATATACTTATAATTTATAGTTATATAAATCCTATACTTCTAAATAAAGTTATCTTAACTATTATAGAAGCAATTTAGTATTTCTTTAAGGTTTTCTTATATAGTAAGATTAGTTAAAATATCTTTAATATTTTAATAGAAACTTTAGTTATTATATTAAATATTTAAAGTAATAAGAGATATTTGTAAGGTTTAGATAAATTCTTATACTTTCTAAAGTATAGTTTAAACTACTTTTTAGTATACTATTATTATATATACTTTTAGTTAGCTTGTAAGGGCTAGGTTCTAAATGTTTTAATTAAAAAGAAGATTAAGTAGTTATTTATTTTAAATCTAAATTTCTTAAGAAAGGTTTAGAATTTTAGATAATAGTAATTATATAGCTAGTTTTCTAGTTAAAGTAGTTATAATACTATGTAATAAATATATTATAAAGAGGGATTTTAGTAGTATTCTTTTTAAGATTTTTTTATTTTTAATTTAGGTGTTTTAGTTTATATTTTTTGAGATATAGAGTATTTTATAATTTTTTAAAAAGTTTTTTTAAGAAATTATATTTAATATAGTATAAAGTTTATACTTATTAAGAGTTATAAGAATATTGAGATTTTTATTATAACTAGTAAAAATAAGAAAGTTAAGTTATATTTATATAATATTACTTTTTATATTATTCTAGTTATGAATCTTATCTTTTTTTAGTAGTTATCAAAATAAAACTATTAGTAAGATATTAAGTTAAACTATTTATTTTAATTATAGAAGAGTAATTATTCTGAAATTATAGTTATTAATATTTAATATAATTAGTAAGTTTTTAAATATTATATATTTTATAAGAGATTAACTATTTTAGTAATATAGTTAGTATAATATAAGTTTTCTTTTAGATGTTGTTATTATTAGTAGTATATTATAAATACTATTTAAAAACTTCTAAAAAGTAATAAATAGTTTTAGTATTAGTAGTTAGGATATTTTAGTAGAAAGTTTCTTAATTATTTTATTTTAGTTATATGAGGCGTCTAGATTACTAATAGTTATTTAAAGTATAATAGTTACTAGTTTATTTAGGGGGTATGTGAGGCTTGTAGTATTAGTAAGGTAAAATATAAGATTTATTATATAAAGCATGAGAGTATTTTATATACTACTTTTAAAAAGTATATTATTTTTAATTTTCATTCTTATTACTAAGGCTATAGTAGCTATATATTAATTCTAATATTTATAAATAGAACTACTAATTATTCTTAGGATTTGTATTTTATTAATTATACTAAAGTTACTATTATAAAAATATCTAAGAGTTTTATTATTTTTTTTAAGTGTTAGTATAATATTGATATTAAGGTTTTTAAATATAATAATAAGATCTCTAGGTATAAGAGTTTGAAATATAATCTAACTACTTAAGGTATATATTTTAAGTTTTTTATTCTATATACTTAAAGCTAAAATAGAAGTACTAAGTATATTAGAATAGTTATTGAAGTATATATAAGAGCTATAAGGTATAGGAGTAAATTGCTTTATAAGTTCTAATTTAAAACCTTATAAGTAGTAGTATTTTTTTATAATTAAATACCGATATATTTTCTAGGTTAGTAAATATTATATTAGAAGCTTTATAAGACTACTTAAAAGGATAATACTACAAGGCTAAACTTAGTTTACTTCTACACTTATAATTATAAATATTTTATTCTTATTANTTTTTAGTTAGTTATATTTTAACTAATTAATATTAAGTATAAAACTTAGTTTGAAATAAGGTTATAATAATTTATAATATCTTTTTTAATAAAACTTTTTTTTTAATAGGGATTTAGTTTTTTTATAAGATAACTTTAAATAGTTTAATTCTAATAAAGTTTCTTACTAATTATAAGAGTAATTAACTATAGTAGAACTACTTGAGGTTAGTTTTATTATTTATTTAAATTTAAATAAAGAGTTTAATAAAGTAGTTAATATAATAAGAAGTAGTTATAGTAGTTTAAAGTTTTATATTTATATAGTAATTACTCTTAAGCTTTATGAGGTATTTTTTAAAACTATGAAGTTCGTATTAATAATTTTTCTAGAGTTACTTATTATATTTTTTTATAATCTTATTTATATAGATAAAATTATAGGGGGGTAAGGAGTTTAGGTATTTCTAGAGAAAGTTAAGTATAAAAGATAGATAAAGTATTATATTAGAGTTACTAGGAGATTTTTCTTTAAAACTACTTTTTTAGCTAGTGCTTTTTAGTTATTTTAAGATATTTTAAAATATTCTTATTTATAGTTATAAAGTTATATAAGTAGTTAACTAGAAGGGGTTTTAGAAGTTTAATTTTCTTAAGGATTTTAAGATGTAGATATTGGGATTTTTAATAATAAATTTTAGTTATAAGGTAAATTAGATATTAGAAAATACTTAAAGTATAGGAGAATAGAAGTTTTTATTTTAAAAGTCTTATAGTAGAAGCTATTATTATTATTTATATCTTATTTAGTAGTACTTATTTATCTATATACTAAAGTTATAATAGTAGCTAAAAAGGTTTATTTTAAGAGTTATATTAAATTATATTTTTAGAGTAAGATTACTAGGGTTTTTATAAGAAGTTTAAAGATTTTAAGGTATTATTAAGTTTATACTTATAAGTTTGATAAATATAAATACCTCCTAAGAATTAAAACTCAACTAGTTATCTATGGAGATTAATAGT
>QAPG01001139.1:0-10973 GCA_004366825.1 Colletotrichum spinosum
TAATCTTTATATTAAACTTATAGTTATCTCTAAAGTTAAATTTAAATTAATATAATATTTTACTATTTATTATAAGGATATACTAATAGGACTATATAGTACGCCTAGTAACTAGCTAGCTATAGTTATACAGATATTAGAAGAAGTATTTAGCTTAAAGATTATAATTTAAATCTTTTAAATAATAGTTTATATAGTAATATAGACTTTACCTATATATTTAAACTCTTCCTAATTTAAGCTTTTAATTATATAGTTATAATTTTATTATTTCTATTTAATTCTTTAAATAATTAGTATAAGTAAAAATATTCAATAATAACTTTTTTTATAGAGAATAGCTATTTTACAAGTAAAAGCCTAATATAAATTTTAATAAACTCTAATAATTAATATTTAATTTAATAGAAGTATATAGTAAGATTATTAGTATTATATAATATTATTACTAAGAATAAGATAAGTAAAATAATAATAATAATAAGATAGTAATCTTAGGGGAAGATACTCTTAAAGAAAAATACTTCTTATATACTACTTAAGATAAATTAAAGTCTAATATTAATATAAGCTTTTATTAATAATATACTAAAAAAGTTAAAAAGGAATACTTATTAAATAATTTTATATAAAGTATATTTTAAGGAAAAGAATACTTATTTCTTAATATAAAAAGAAGAAGTAGAATAATTTTTATTATACTTCTTAAGTCTAAATAGTTACTAGGTTTTTAGTAGTTAATATCTAGATTTAATAAGTAATTCTAAATATTATTATAGCTACTATTGCTATTTAGATTAGATCTAATAAGTATTATAAGTAAAATCTTTAGAATTATATAGTTCTAAATAGTAATATATTAAGAATAGATATAAAAATAGTAGGAAGCTTATAAGAAGTAGACTATAGCTTTTATCTAATAGCTAGCTAAATAATTAGTAGTACTTAGACTACCTCAAGATTAAGAAAGACTACTTTTATATACCTATAGAATGATAAGAGAAGGATTTATAATTAAATAAATTAATGATTAAACTATAACTATTAAAAACAGCTACTAAATCTAACTAAATAGTATAATTAACTAATAGATCTCATAGGTATTTATAAAACTAATATCTTAGTTCTAAATAGAATAGAAAAACTATAGGATTAATTTAAAGGATAATTGTATTTAAGTTAACTTTATTATATTTATTTATTAATAGTATATTAACTTAGAAAAAAAAAGAAAAGTTATATAAATAGAAACTTAAAGAAATATAATAAGGAAAGTATTAGTTATTTATATAATATTATACTAAATAGTTAGTATTATATTAGAATTTAGATATATTTAGATTTAAGTAGAATAAAAGAGAACTTTTTATTTACTTCTATTAATTATACCTAAATTTAAAAAGGGAAATTAAAACTTTAAGTCTTTCTATTTCTTTTCTTAAACTTAAGTATAATTAGTAGAAATAAATAAAAACTTCTCTTTTATTTTATTTAGATCTAAATATATTTTAATTCTAATATAATACTAACTATTTAGTATAATATTATATAACTAACTAATATTCTCCCTATTATACTTCTTTAAATTTCTACTTATACAACTTTCCTTATATTTCTAAATTAATATATTATTGATTAGTAAGTATAATAAAGTTAGTTTAAATAGAATTATCCTCTAGACTAACTTTATAATTTCTTTATTCTATTTAGAATTAGAATATTAGTTTTATAAATACTTATTAGATCTACCAGTTAATTATACTACTTAGTTAGATTTAATAACTATTTTTAATAACTATAATTTAATTATTGATTTATTTAACTATACATTCTTCCCTTATTATTCTATAGTTATATAAAAATAGCTTTTCTTAATATTNTTTTAATAACTATAATTTAATTATTGATTTATTTAACTATACATTCTTCCCTTATTATTCTATAGTTATATAAAAATAGCTTTTCTTAATATTTAGATAGTTTAAATATTACTAATTATTTAGCTAACTATTAAATAAAAGCTATAGTTTACTCTTTATAAACTTCTTATTACTTCTATATCTATTCTTTATATATTACTATTTAAAACTATATAGTTTTAAATATCTTACTTATAATACTTATTAGATTTAGCTTAAATAGGAATAGCAGCTATAATAATACTTAGGATTACTTATTAAATCTAAATATTAATTATTAAAGACTAAATAACTATTTAGATCTAAGAAGTATAATAGAAAATATTCTATTTCTTCTTCTTATATTAAGAAATAAATGTTCTTTTTTTAAGATATATTTTATATAAAGTTATCTAATAGGTATCCCCTTTCAATCTTTTTAGTATACTATTAGTAAAAGCTCATATTAATACTAAGTTTTTATTTATTTTAAATAGTATATAAGAAGTATTTCTTTTTAGGAATATATTACCCTAGGGTTATTATCTTAGTATTATTATTATTTTACTTATCTAATTCTTAGTAATAGTATAATATAATACTAGTAGTCTCACTATATATCTCTACTAAATTAAATATTAATTATTAATATTTATTAAAACTTATATTAAGTCTATATTTATAAGCTAGCTATTCTCTATAAAAATAATTACTATCCGATATTCTTATTTATACTAATCACTTTAAAATTAAATAGAAGTAATAGAATTATAAGAATATAGCTAAAAGGTTTGACTGAGAAAGGTTTAAATATATAAGTAAAATCTATATTATTATATAGATTATTACTTAAAGAATTTAAGTTGTAATCTTTTAGTTAAAAACTCTTTCTACTATCTTAGTAGTTATAGCTAGCTAATTGCTAGGTATACTATATAGTCCTATTAGTATATCCTTATATTTAACTTTAAAATATTACTAGTAGATAAAGCTATTAGTATAGTTGAAAAATACAAGATTAAAAGAATAAAAAAGAATTTAATACTTAAAAGTAGGGTATTTAGTAATAATTCTAAATACTTTAAATATATATTAGAAGTAGCTTATTAGATATTACTTCATTCTAACAAAAAAATATTAAAATCCGTTATAATTATCGGCTAATAGTTGGGAAGGCTAAGATAACTTAACATTAGAGATATTATATTATAATATTTAAAAGCTTAAAGTAATTATAGCTATAGCAGTTAGTATAGGGTAGGTTAATGTATAGATCTTAGCTAGAGGCTAAATATTCTCTATATAAAGCGAAAGGCTTCTAAATATATAACGTCTATTTATTAATATTAATACTTAGAATATTGTTTAAGCTTATTAAGAGATATTTATATTCCTATCCATAGAGTCTGTAGTTGAATATTATTATACGTATCTTATACTTCTCTTTTTATAAGTAGTTATATAGATTTTAAGGAGATTTCGAATTTATTATAAAAGATATAGAAAAATAAGAAGTTATGAAATACTTAACTTTTATTAGTATTTTATTTTCTCTTTTTTTTAAGAAGTTTAAAAAGATTCTTAACTTTATAACTTTAGTAGTTACCTTTAGTTATATTATATATATTAAGCTTTAGTTTCCATAAAGCTCCCTTTATATATATTATTACTATAAGGTCTTCTATTACTATAAAATATAATATCGATTTTGGGAATAGAATTATTTATAATAATAAACAATTCTATTACTATTTTAATTAATTATAGGCTAGTATTAGTATAGATACTATTATTAGGTAATACTTATAGTTATATTTATATATAACGTAAAGAGCTTATATACCTTTCTAAGTATAAAGTAAAAATGATTGAATTACTTAATCATTCTTTTCTCGAGGTTCTTAGAATTAAATCTTTATTAAGAAAAACTTAGAATTCCATATAATTTAATAGAACTGTTTTACTATACTTTCTTTACTAGAATAAGAAATATATTATTTTTATAGAGTTTTATATATTCATCCTTCTGCCTAATAGATAGCTATATATAATACATAGTAAATAATTTCTATAATAGAAAAATACCCAGTTACATACTTAGCCTATTTATGTTTCTATAGGTAGATCTAATTGAAAGAATCTAGTAATATAGCTACTAGTTCAAGCCTAGCTCTAAACTAGAAGTAAGAGTTAAAACTAAAGAAATTATAACTATAGCCGTTAGTATAGGGTAGGTTAGAGTACAAGTCCTAGCTGGGAGCTAAATGTTTTCTATATAAAGCTGAAGACTTATATTATTTTTATATTATCTTTATAATTCTTATACTACTTAAATTTATTAAACTTATTACTCTTTGAAATGATAATCCTATTAGTGACTTTATAAATCATTTCCAATCTTATTTAAAGTTTCAATAGATTTAAAAGGATTTATCAATATATTACTTCTCTCATAATATTTATTTATTTATTTATATATCCATATATATATATATATATATATAACGTTCTCTTCTAATAAGTAGTATTGATTGAGACTATCTAGTTATATTAAAGATCTTGTATCTAATTGAAGCCATATACTTCTCAAAACTCTTTTATGATAGTTTTGCCTAATAGTTAGCTTTTATCTTATAAATCATTCTAGATTACTTTTCAATACTATATAGATATATATAGTAATATAACTAGCCTCTCTATTATTATAAAAGCATATTAAAAGTAGCTTAATATGAAGCATTCTTCTCTCATATAACTATATTTCTTTAATGCAATTATCCTTTAGAGATTTCTAAATTAATAAAATAACTAGCTTAGTGTCATATAGACATATTGATTGTTTATTGTCTTTTATTCTAGAACAGATAGATATTTAATCAACATCGTCTACTTAAGTAATCAAACTATAGTTAAAAAGTAATGAAACATTATAAAGCTATTAAATCATTATTCTATTCTTCATATTAAAAGTAACTAAAAAGTAAAAGCCATTGTATTATCAAAGGAAATCATAACTACTTTATATATTTTATCTGTAGAGTCTTCTTACAGAAGCTTCAACATCAGAAGATTAGTTTTCTCTTTCTTTCTTTAGCTTCTTTCTATTAAATATATTATTTCTCTCTAACTACTATCTAGACTAATAAGATAGATTAAATTAGTATACAAATCTTAGCTTCAAAGTAGGATGATTGTAATAATATCGCTATTTATTAACTATACTAGTAGAAGAAGCTTGTAGATTACTTTCTACTATAGCTATTGGTAAATATATTTCTTTCTAAAGTATATGTCTACCTCTTTTAGTTTTCTACTAATTATAATAACTAGCTTCTAACGAATTCAGTACTGAATATCTTATAGTTATAACAGAGCGTTTCGAAATAATATATATTATATTAGAAGTATATATTATATAAGAAATATGTATTATATTAGAAATATATATTATATTACACATTATATGTTACAAGTATATATATATATATATATATATCATAATATGTATAATATATTAAACATTTCTATCTAATATCTATGTTTATATTTAGAGTATCATAGTCTAGAGCAATCAATATCTCTATTATATTACAAATATATATAATTATATTTATAATAAGTTTCATATATTATATTTCTAATTACATTAAGAACGGTTTTATTGAACTATTTACTTAGGAGATCTATTTTATTTTATGTGAAATACTACTCATATTGCTGAGATATAGAGTATTTTAAATTTCTTGAATTATCAAGATTAAACTATTAAACTTCAACAATATTTAAAAGATTATATTTATTTATTCTATTATAACACTATTCTTTCAATTATAATAGTTCTATATAGTTACTTTTACTCTATACCTAGAATAATATCCAAGTTCTTTACTTTATATATACGTTTAACTATAAACCTTTCCTAATAATAGTATTCATACTAAAACTAGCTTGTAACTAGTTAGAACAATAACATTATTACCTAATCTTATAGATAATTATACTTCTAGATTTAATATTTAACTTTATAGTAATAGAAACCTTCATAATAATAATTATAAAAAGCTTTATTAAGATAAAAGCTTGCTATATATGATGAAACATAACTATTAAAATTATAAAATTAAGAACTATTATAAATTTCTTACATGTAGAATAAAATACAGTATCTATTAAAACTAAGTATTCTATAATCTATTATTCTTCTATATCTATAATTTAATAATAAAACTGAAGTTTCTCTAAAATCTACATATCTACTTGTAAAATATATTATAGAATAGATATAGAGATATCTTGCTATAATTACTATAACTAAGACTATTATTCTATTAGAATAGGCTTTGATAAGATTATATTAAGTATTATAGTTAATAAATAGTTTATAGATATTGAGAAGAATATTATCTAATCAACTAATAATTTACTATAATAAACTCATCGTATCAAAAACTAAATATGAATTAGATAATATTTTAATATTAATATACTACTATTAGGTTAAATATAATATTAAAATAGCTAACGCTATAGTAATAAGTCATTAAGCAGTTAGCTTACTTATTTAAAATCAATAACAGTAAAGAGATTATTATGCAGATTTATTTCTATAATATGTAATATATATATACATACTATAACCTAAATATAAATATTATGAATTGAAAAAACTAATTATATACTATTTATATAATTAATTAGTTATAATATTTACTAATTATAAACTGATATTAATTAATAGTATTTTACTACTACTAATACTATTTACTACTACCTAACTATAAATTGATAAAGAATAATCTAGAGAGATAAGATGATAATACTTCTTAAAGAAACCCCTAGAAATCTATATAGTAAAAATAGATAATTTAAAATTATTATAAGTATATAGTACTCTACAATACTAATACAACCTCTAAGAACCTATATGATAAAAATAAGAACAACAAACAAACTTTTAATCACTTATAAACTTAATATTATTTATAACTATTATATGATAAACTAATAACTTAAATTTCTACATACTTATTAAAATATAAATATAATAATAAATATAATAAGATCAATGTAAATAAAAGAATCTATAGTAAATTATTATTCCCTATTGTTGACTCCTAATATTCTATATATATTTAATAAATAGAAAGATAATTAGAAGTCAACTTGGTATTTATAACATTATAATACATTTTCTTCTAATAATAATAATTTAAAAACTAAAAACTATTTAAGGTTTAGAATTTTAACTGTAGTATTTAAATTAGTTCAAAATATTATAATAATAAGAACAAAGAAATCTCAAAAAGTCTTATTTTATTTAATAAAAAGATTTTAAGAAATAGTATACAAAACCTAGTAGTATAAAGAGTAATTATAAGTATTTTTAATACTTCTTTAGTCGTAATAAATAATCTATAGAAATATCTACAAACCTAATACGTTTATGATATTATAGTAAATAATGTTAAAACTAAATATATCATAAAACTATTTTTTATTACTCCTATCCCTAAGTATTTCTTAGATATTTACTTATATATTAATAACATATAAAGTCAACTAGTATTACTTCTTAATAATATAGTAGAATACTCAACAAATATCTAAGAATATAACTACCCAGCTAAGTATAACTATTTCATATCTTAAAAATCTAAAGAAAGAAACTTTATAATTAATAATGAAACCTAAAGCATAAAGAAAATAATAATTATGAAAGATAGTAACGAAAAAAACATATATATTAGTAAGAGAAAGTAGATATTACTATTTATTTAATAAATATAACAAATCTTATTCTTAAATCTACTTTTCATAATATATTAAAAGAAAGTGCTACCCTATATATTAATATATATATATATATAATAACTCATAATACTCATTGTTTCATTTCTTATTTTTTCTATTTACTATTAATAGTATTTTTTTATGGCTACAACTAAATAGATTATATTAATAGTTATAGTAACTTCAACCTTATTCCCATCTAACTAAACTATACTATACCTACACATATTATTAAAAATAATTAATCTACCTTACAAAATCTTTAAAACTTTAGATTGGAAATTTGTATAACATTCTATGGAACAGAAATTTCTACCTAGTAATTGTAATTTACCTAATAAACATATGTATTTCTAAAACTATAGCTTTTAGAAAAGATACTTATAATTAGACTATAATAAAAACTATACTAATTATAGACATTCTCCTAACTTATTATCCTGAATTATATCTTCTTCCCTAAATCATATTAATAATCCTAAAGACATGTAAAATAACTAAAATATAATAACTTATAATAATAAGTATAAAAAATATTCTTATATGTTAAAATGACATACTAATTAGTATCTATTAAAAAGTCAAATCTAAATGGTAAAGAGAATAAATTATACTTTCTAATAGAAATATAATTATTAATAATATATATATCTACTACTATATATGAATATGAAAAGAATGAAATTTCTATTTAAAAACCGATAAAATACTTACTAAAAAGCCATTTAAAACCAAAAAGGAATATACTTCAATATAATAAAAAGAAAAATATTATAATTACTTAAAAGCTACCTTAGTAGTAGAAAGATACACTTTCATATAAATAAGGAAACTATAAAAACAATTAATAGAAATATTTAGTAAGAATATACTAAATAAATGAAGAAATACAAATACTAAAAATAATGAGAAAAACTATGAATACTGAAGATAGGGAATCGAGAAGAATCTAATATATATTAAATAACCTTTACAAATCGAGTGATTTATACTTATTATAAAATAATAACTTTATATATTAAATAACTTAGAAGTAGAAGCAACTCTAATTTCAATAAGACTATTAATATTAACTACTAAAAGTATATTAATACTAAATTTATAACTACTTAAACTGAATATCTAGATAGCTATATCTATACTAAAAAATCCTATTATAAAAAATAGTTCTGCCTAGAAAGAATATTAGCTCAAATCATAAAAACTCTTAAAGCTCTATATATATTTAGAAGGAAACTACTAAATATCTCCAAAACAATATGTTATCTTTAGCTAAGCTTATAAAAAAGTGAAAACATTATGTAGTAAAATTTATTAATTAAATAATATATATATAGATAAAAACCATCATATTTTTAAAAACAAAATATTTCGTTACTTTTACTCTATACTTAGAATAATATCTAAACTCTTTACCCTATATATAGATTTAACTATAAACTTTACCTAATAACAGCATTCATATTGATACTAACTCACAATTAGTTAAAATAGTAATAAAACTTCTTATTATTTTAGATAATTATACTTCTAAGTCTAATATTCAAGCTTATAATAATAGAAAGCCTTATAGTAATAATTTATATAGAAAAAGCCTTATTGAGGCTAAAGGTTAATATATATAACTAAAAGTAACTATTAAAGTTATAAAGTTAAAAACCTTTTGAACCTCTTAAAGATAGAATGTAATAGAATACCTATATAAGCCAGGCATTCTATAATCTATTACTTTTCTATATCTTTCATAATAGAATTAAAATCTCCTTAAAGTCTATATAACTATTTATAAAGAAAGTCTTATAGAATAAATATAGAAGTATCTAACTATAATTATTATAATTAAAACTATTACTTTATAAGAATAAGTCTTAATAAAATTATCCTAAGTATAATAATTAATAAATAATCTATTTAGTTGCTTTTATTCTATATTTAGAATAGTATTTAAGCACTATACCCTATATAAAGATTTAACTGTACATTGTACCTAATAATAGCATTTATACTAATACAAGCTTATAACTAGTCAAAATAGTAATAAAACTACTTATTATTATAAATAGTAATACTTCTAATTCTAATATTCAACTCTATAGTAGTAGAAGACTTCGTAGTAATAATTGGGGAGAGTTTTATTAAGATTGGGATTTAATATATATAGCTAAAAATAAGTATTTAAATTATAGAGTTAAGAACTTTTCTAAACCTCTTGAAGATAGAATAAAATAGAATACTTATAAAAACTAAGTATTCTATAATTTATCGTTCTTCTATAATCTTTATAATAGAACTGAAATCTACTTGAAATCTATATAGCTACTTATAAAAGGATAACTATAGAATAAATATAGAAATATCTAACTATACTTATTGTAATTAAAACTACTAGTATATTAAACTAGGTTTTAATAAAACTATTCTAAATATTATAATTAATAGGTAACTTATAAATATTTAAAATAAATTATCTAATTATCCTACGAGTTATTATATTAAGCGAGTAATATTAGAAACTAAATATCAATCAGATAATACTTTAATATTAATATTCTATTATAATATTAGTTATCAGATATTATAAAGTATTATAGTAATATAATTACAAAAGCTTTAAAAGTTATCTAATTATACTAAAGGTATCTATATTTATATAGGAATTATTTATATATTAGTAGTAGAAGACCTTTATATTAGTAATATAAAGTTTTATCTTAGGAATAAGTGGGGTTTAGTAGGAATCTTAAAGTTATAGATATTAAAATTATGATAAATAGTTGAATAGAGTACTTATAGTTAGTAGTAATTAAATATCTCGAGATATTTAAATTATTTAGTTACTTTGCTCTATACTTAGAATGATATCTAAACACTTCACCTTATATATAGATTTAACTATACATTTTACCTAATAACAGTATTTATACTAATACTAGCTTATAACTAGTTAAAATAGTAATGAAATTACCTACTGTTATAGATAATTATACCCCTAGTTCTAATATTTAACCTTATAGTAGTAGAAGACTTCGTGGTAATAATTAGGGAGAGCCTTATTGAAGCTAAGGCTTAATATATATAGCTAAAAGTAACTATTAAGGTTATAGGGTTGAGAACTTTTTTAAACTTCTTAAAAATAGGATAAAATAGAATACTTATAAGAACTAGGCGTTCTATAACCTATTGTTTTTCTATATTCTTCATAATAGATTCAAAATCCCCTTAAAATCTATATAGCTATTTATAAGAAAAGAGGTATAAGATAAGTATAGTAATATTTATTTATAA
>QAPG01001140.1:0-10976 GCA_004366825.1 Colletotrichum spinosum
ATTATAGCATATAGATATTTATAACTACTAGTTATAATAAGAAGCTTAGTAGGAGTACTTTAAGATTAAATATATATTTTTAAGAGATTTTATAATTAATAGTTTTATAAAGTTTTTTTAGAATTATTAGTTTAGTATTTTTATTATTTAGATTAATATAATAGATTAGTTAAATTATTTAAAGTTATAATAAGAAGAGGAATTTTAAGAAGGATTTCTAATAATTAAAAAATTCTAATAAGAATTTAAAAAGTATTTAAAATACTTTTTAGTTAATAAAAAATATCTAAATAATTTATAAATAGTATTATTCTTCTTATTATAAGGATAGAAGTTTAATAAGAATAATAGAATAATAAAAAGAATTTCTTATAAGATATAAATTAAGGATTTAATTAGTATTATTTGAAAAGTTAACTTATAAGTAGAACTTTTAAAGTTAGGGGGGTATATTAAGAATAATATACTTAAGAGGTAGAGTTTGTACTAGATAAACCTTGGGTGCTAGTACTATCTCCATAGGCCTCGCCCTACTTAAACCACTCGAAATGGAGCCTTACGTGGTGTGTGTGGCCACGTTTAGTTATATATAATACACACGAGATTTTGCCCCCTAATTATGTGCAACAGCATTCCCAGTCTCGGCCAACCGACGGACCGCTAGCCCATCCCCTGAGTGGTTGAGGAGGGGCTTGAGGCTGAGCTTCCGTTCTGCACGTCTTATAGGTATGGTCTGGTTTGGTCTCTATCTATTGCTGGATTTCAATAACAGGGGCGATTCGAAATTTGTCTCACGCATTTCAACATGTTCCAATTGGTTCCCTTCCATCATATTCCTTTACTGTGATAGCTCCCTTTGGCCAATTTTTCGTCTCCTTGCGTCAAGAGGCGATTCGCTAAGTTGCGTCTTTGATCGCTTTTCGCACTCCCAGCGCGCAACGTGGCCTCAACTCATCCGATTCACGTCTCATCTCCACCGCCATCTGTCGCCGTCGCCCACATCTATCCATACTGCGTGCTCACCTACTTGTATTACATGGTAACCATACACTCATTACCTTAGGTACCTTACGATACTACAGTGCTCACTTTGCAGCTGACCTCCATTCTGCAAGTGACACTGTGCTTGGTTCTCCGTACTGTTACCTCCTTTTGCAGACTTTTGCAGACGATGGCAGCCAACCCATCATCCACGCGACGTTGGCCCACCTCGACCATCGATCGCCATGTCATATGAGTCCAAATTCAAAACCCCATCATCCACACATTCCCAGTTTTGCCAGCGTCATGCAACAATGCTCCAGTGTTCTACATATACTCTAGTGATAATTACTTGTATACGGATACCAATTGCATCTAACCATGGAGGCATCTGCCGCCGCGTATCCACCCTGAGAGTTCTGCAATGGCTGTGCTGTGCTGCCATTCACCGTTTTGCCGGGACGTTCCCACGAGCAGGAAACTGGGAGCCCTCGTCTGTCAATGGCCCTTCGCAGGACGCCGTTTCTATTCCCGACACTGCGATCATCATGTCCAATATCAACCAAACACCTCCTCATCTAACTCTAAATTATGTTCATCACCTTTTGCCGGTTTTTGTTCGCACTCGTCCATCCCATGTAGAAACAACGTGTGCCGTCATGACCTGGTCAAACGGCTCTTTCCCCGTGGTCTAACCCGACAGGCGCAGAGATCCGAATACATCATTCATGTGGGTTACCAAGGGTACGGCTGCATGGCGTTGGCAATTGAATTGCATTTCCTCCTTATGTGTATGGCACTGACATCTGCTATGCATGAGATTGAACTACTCTGCTCCTTTGGAAGCTGGTGTCTTGCTCATAGATTGACTGGCCTTGGTATAGACCATCCAGCTGGGAGCAGCCCGCGCCGTGAGGCGACTTTTGCCACCAGCAGGCAATTCCCAATCCTCAGAACGACACGCCATCACGTTTCGATGGTCTTGACCCTGGTTCTTACCAAGTCCACGAGTCTCGATCAACCTTGGTGGTCTATACATCCTGAGGATTTTCCAACTTTGCATGTGGATCATGAGGTTGTGTGTTCATCCGTGGCTAATAGATGTCTGTCCCTGTCCACGTTTGCCTGCCATGTCCCAGCTGCCACTTCGTCCTGAGCCTCACTGCATGATTCCGGTCGACACACCTGGCGACATGCTATTCCCACCTCCGACGTCTTCGTCTCCCGCGCTGTCCACATCGTCGGCCAAGCGACCAATCAGCTCTTCGTACGTCGGACGGAAAGGCCACTCCATGTACGCCTGCAATATCTCCATCCACTGCTTCTCGTTGAGCACACGTACCGTCAGCGCGGCCTCTCCCTTTCCCGGCGACCCGCCCTGTTTCGGATCCGTCAGGCTCGGGCACTTTGGCAGAATGGCCTCCGCCGCACCAGGCCAGATCTTCTCGATTGCCTTGCTCGCCGGGTCCAGCGGCGACCCCATCATCGACCGCTGGAGTATGTCGAGATGGTCCGCCGCCCTGGTGGATCCGCGTCCCGTCTCCATCAGCAGGGGATGCATGGCCTTGGGTTGAATGTCTAGCAGAGAGCATCCGACGGCAGGAAAGAATTCGCCGTCCTTGACTGCCAATGGTTCGTACGGCCGTCGATCCCACAGCATCGCGGGCGGGTCCTGCTCAAAGACGTGCAGATTATCCCGGACGAGGCGGAACGGGCTGGTGTTCTTTCGCAGGGCCAGCACTGCGTCGTTCCATTGCTCCTCTAAAGCCTCGAGCTCGGCCTCGTCAACGGTGCCCTCAGCGCGTAGCCTGCCCAGCCGGCGCATCTCGTTGAACAAGTCCAAGAATGTCTGGCCGTCCTTGACGTTATTTGCGGCTAGATAGCGGAGCTTGACCAGTCGCGCCCACTCGGGCGACTTGTACTCTTTCTTGATGGCGCCGGCGAGGAGTTTGTCCTCTAGCGCTTCGAGCTCCAAGAAGTACGACTTGTCCATGAAGGGGGTCTCCAATCCAGCGTGCGTTTTGCCATCTCTCGCGTAGGGCTCCGCCTGCGTCGTCGCTCCGGTCTTGCGTCCCTTGGGGATTTCGAGGCCCTGCTCGCGCATCCGCTTCATCGTCTGCAGCGAACTGTCCACGTCGATCCACTTGTCTCTCACGTGCCATGTCTTCCGGGAACCTTCAGTCTGTGCCTCATCCGAAGTAGCGACTTCGGCAATCCACTCGCAGGCAAACTCGGCCTCGAGCGAGGCTTTCTTGCGTGTTTGAATGCATTTCGCCAGGAACGGATTGTGCTCTTTGGTGCCGGTCCATATGAGCATGCGTACGAGACCATACTTTTGGAAAAGCTGGCCCGTCTGTACGCTACTGAGCAGCTGATAGAGAACCAGCGACACTACCGAGTCGAATGTGAGATAGCGTTTTTTGGGAAAGTACGCGAGGTTCGCCGTGACCAGTAACGCGTCGTTCCGCTGTGGCTCGATGCCTGAAGCTCTCGCCCGAGGCTCCTGGTCGATGTAATTCAAGGCCTGTGTCAGCTCTTTCCACAGAATGCCGGATTGCGGCACGAGTTTCGTGCCTGGTCGGGATAGGAGGGGCTCGAGAAAGGGACGGTAGAGGTCGGCGTCCGGCTCCATGAGCATGTGTGAGCGAGGTTGGAGGAAGTCGTGAAGCTTGCTGCTCCATAGGCCTGCGCCTGGATTGATGTCAACGAGGTCGCAACCGACGTGCCGCTGCAGTGTCGGCCCAATGTACGCGAGGATATCATCTGCCGACGCCATGTGTTAGCTATAGTTGGCGACCATGGCAGGCTTGTACTCAACTCACCGCAAAGCTTCTCGTCGACGACATTGACGCGGAACCTATCGCCCGTGACTGGGGTTGAACTGGTCGCGGCTGCCTTCCCCTTGGTCGACTTTGGCAGTGGTCTTGTGTACCACACATTCGTCTTGAGCAGCTCTTTGGCGATGCGTGTCGACGCTCGCAGATGCGCGGCCGTCAGTTTGGACCGGACTCCAGCGCGAGCCGAAGCGAAGCGACGGAGATTCACGCTCGCCAAGCTCTGCACAAAAGCATACCGGGCGTGCGCAGGTCTCTGCTTCGAAAGCATTGAATGACGGGAGAGAAATGAGGTTGGGTGCGACATGTAAGCCCGCGATCAGGCGTCGCGTATGAATGCAATCCTACCACCGCCTATGGAAATATTTTCGACCCATCACGTCGCACACCACGAACAGTACCCCCCGAACAGTAGCGAGATCTGCAGATAGGCAGCTTCCCTTGGACTTTACCGTACCAGCTCCTTGTGCTAGCGTCTTGGCGCACAGAGCCCACAGAGCGTGAACGCTTGTACCTGCCTTACGGATGGATACCTGCTCGATGCTGTTAGGTACCTATATAAAGGTAGGTATATATGTATATATTTACTGAAGCCTCCATAACCCCTCTATGCGATATACCAAAGAGGGTTATGATTTCTTTGCTCCCGCTATAATGTAAAATCACACTATTCGCAATGCGTGACTCAAATGCCATCGAGAACGGGGTTCTCCAGTACAGACTGATTTCGAAATAGTCACCAGAAAGCTAGCTATCAACCAATGCTTTGAACTCCAACGTCTCGAAGTAGCTTGCGAACAATTTTGGTAGAGTGTGATGCTGCTGAGAAGGGATGTTAGATAAGTGCTGTTGAGGCTTGGATTTCAATACCAGTACACCGACCAGACTATTCTATCTCCATCTCGCGAATGCGGCGTTATTTCACTTCAGGTTTGCGTGAGGTCGGATTTAACCTACATGTCTACTGTAGTAACATCGACGACAGCAGGTCTTGCCTCACTCAAACTGTCTGGCTCAGTGAGACTCGTTCTCACATCTCATCCTTATTGCCCACTCCCTGACTGATTTTATTGCATCAGCCACCCACCTCCTAGGAGCATATTCACCTCTGCAGTGGTCGACGTCGTTGCAGCCGCAGCAGTGATCCAACCTTTGTGCTGTTCTGGGCCGACTCACGATCGCCGAGCTCGATCCTGGCCATGCAGCCAGCACGTTAGCCTTGACTGGCGTCAGCAAGCTATTCAGATTTACGACACCAGAACAGCCACAAACACAATCCTCGACACTATTGAGAAATTGCTGAGCATTTAGTCATGTGTAGGTATTTTGCCTTACTTCCTACTTGCGTGAGCCGTACGGTCGACCCGACTACTGATGGATTGGCAAGGTGCCTAGGTAACCAGCATAGCGCTGCTTGACGCCCACCTACTACCTACTAGCTAGGTAGTCACTGGGTTTTGCTTAGGTAGCCAGCTCGCCGACCAAGACAGGTACCTTAGTCTCCACCATCCCCAGCCACCTCGATTCGGCGACAAGCTCAGTCAGCCTGATAGGCGCGAACTTGCGACTACGTTGGCCGCAGCCCAATCGAAAAAGATCCCAAAGGATACGCCTACCTATTCCTCTTAGATTGGGCTCCGGTCGCGTATATCGTCGAGACGTTGAGCTAGGCCCGCACGAAGGCATTCCATCTCTCGGCACGAAGCATCTCGAAAACACGCTAGAGAGACAAACAATATCGGAGTTGACGCCACAGCCGAATATCAAGATCCCACCGCGACATCACCCCACGCAACCGACGAGGACGAGGAGGAAGACGAGCCAGCGAAACCTCGTAGCCTGTCGAGTCCATACTATTTCCACGCAGCTCTTTGCGCTGGAAGGGCACCGCGTGCGACTCACCCTCGACTTGGAGCGAACCAAGCCAACACGATCAAGGGCGTAAGGGCATAAGGGCACAAGGGCGCAAGGAACTGGGTGGCTGTGGATCGCCAACAAACGAACGACTAGAACACATAGTTGGGAACTGGCGACATTTTTCATTATGGCCGCTTCCACTCTTACGAGCAGCTCTTACTACGATCGCCGTATTGTCGAGCGAGTCCACCGGTACCAATGGCCAGGCATCCAGCTGAACCTATGGATTCTCATAATGCTGGTTGCTTCTTGTCTCATAATCGGCGTGTTCGCATCATTCATAGATACACAACTGCAGCTACTGCTGCCAATACCTTGGTTTGTTCCCATGAGCGTCGAGATCGGTAGGAAAATATTGCTGACTGGGGCAGGTATTTCCCGTACTACATAACCGTCGCCGGCCTCGTCGTCATTTTCATAGGAATCATGCTATGGCTCGTCTATCAACGCCGACTCCTGCCCGCTATCGTCATGATTGGGGCCTTTATGCTCTTCATACTGTGGTTTGTCGGGCTAGTGGTCGTGAGTATCCAGCTCTGGGGCCCTGATGGGTCTGTGTCGAGCACCTGCAACCTAGCAGTGTTCAACAAGAACCCAACGGGACAGAGCCTGGAAACGCTGGCATGGCTCCAGCAAAGAAGCATATGCGAGTGACCCATGGCGCGTCTGAGATGAATCGATGCTGATGAACATTGCGTACAGGTCAAGCCTGGCAGGCCGTCTTTTCGTTCGCGCTTGTCGGGGCGCTCTTTTTAGTTTGGATCATGGTTATGGCATACCAAGTGTTTGCAGCGTCCTGAGAATCTTCCAACCGCCAACGGGCAAGCGACGGGGAGATGTCTTATTGCCGGTGCGGCAACAGTCAACCACGGGTATCGCCCTGCCGGTTATGAGGGAGCCAGCGCAGAAAAGATCGCGAAGCAGCTGGTAATATTTACGAGTTACGTGTGATATATGATGGACGATACGAGCGTGGCATTTATTAGCGACGCCTACGATGGCGCTGTACATGGCTCAGTTGGGGACGGTAACATACACCAATACCATTGGAAAATAAGTCTGTTCATAGGTATAATACAAGCACATGTTGGGTACGGCGATGTCAGTTGTTCAAACGTGGTCCTGAAGTGATGCCGAGGTAGGAGGGCCGTTACCTCCTCTCATTGAACAAATATCTAATATCAGACGAGGTGTACCGACCGCTGCCTTTTGGATGAGGCAGCTGGGGCGCATTGACCAGCTGGGTAGTCAAGTAACTCTCATACCAGTAGTTACATCATTAGATAACCTAAATCATATAACTATATTAACCTCCTTATATTAACCCTTTTAGTGCTTAGGTGAAGTTACCTACTTTCTAGTAATAGTAGTAGGGTTTTTATATTACTATATAAAAAAGGTATTAATTAAATCTCTAAATATTTTCTTTTAACTAGTTTTAGTTAATTAGCTGCTTGATTATTATTAAAATACTAATATTAATACCTAATTAAGTTATAAGTTAGCCTGTATATAAACTATAGATCTACTTATTTAACTTTTTACCTAAATAGATATCTTATATTAATATTTATTTTATATAATATTATAATTATACTATAATATATAACTAGACTTTTAAATAAATTAAATTCTATTATTAGAAATTTATATTAACTTCTTATTATATTTTAGACTATTCTAATTTATTAACTTACTATTTAAATTTCTTAATTTTATTCTTTCTAAATTAGCTAATTAATTAACTAAATCTTCTTGTTTAAAAGTATTCTGAATAGCTTATTAAAGTTAAGTTAGCTTTATCCTTATTAATTTAATATCTCTAGAGTTTTAGAACTACTTTACTTTAGAAGAAGATATAGTTAATTAATTTTACTAATTTTATTAATTATAAAAATTACCTTCTACTAAAAGCTTTTCTACTTCTAATAGTAAATAAATAATTAATTAGGATAGTTATTTAATCTTATTATTATAATTTAACTATTTATACTAACTATTTTATTATCTAATTTAAATAGATATATTTAATAAATTAATAGATTAACTAGCTTCTTTTTATTTAAATTAGTATTTTTAAATATTAGTCTTATTATTAACTAAGATAATAATACTAAGTAGAAATAGCTTTTTACTATAAATAGAGAATATCTTATTTATATAGAATATCTTATTTATTTAATTTATTAACTTATTACCTAATTTAATATATAGCAACTTCATAGGAAATACTTTAGTTATGAAATAGCTAGTTAGATCTTTTTTTAACTTTAAATAAGCTAGTAATTTAGATCTGAATTCTTTATAGTTTTTTTATATTCTAAATATATAATATAATAGAGATATAATAGTATTTTTTAATAATACTCTGTATCTATTAGAATATATTAAGTAAATAAATAATAGAATAATTATTTAAAATAATATAATTAGAATTAAAATAGCTTTTAAAAAGCACTTTCCTACTAAGATTATTAACTAAATAAATATATATAAAAGTATTAAGTCCCTCTATTAGGAAGATAAGGAAGTATTAATAATATACTATAATTAAGCTATCACCTTCTTCTACTATTTAGAATATTATAATATATCCTCTAGATTAGACATTCTATTATCTAAATATATAATATTTAGAAGTATTATTAGGTAATTCATTAAAGGATTATTAGATCTAAATCTATATAGTTAAACTATCAATATATTAGTATTAATATCTAATAATCTAAAAGATACTTATTAGACTATTTTAGATATCTAATAGATCCTTGAGGACTATTAATAAAAAGATAACTACTATAAGGTAAATAATTAAATCAACCTACTTAAAAAGATAGTTTAAGTTTAGAACTCTAGCTAGGAAGTGAATAACCTACTTATCTAGAGATTTAGATTTCTAACTATATCTAATAATAATTAACCATATAAATTATTATACTCATTACTTAATCCTATAGATAAACTATTAGTTTAATAACCTAAATATTTATATTAACTAATAATTCAATAATCTAACTTTATAACTAAATCCTCAGTTTAATAATAATCTAACTATATAACTAAGTTTTTAGTTTAATAATAACTAATTATACTACTAGAACCTATAATTCTAGTAATACTAAATATACTAGTTTGGTAAATCCTAGTAGAACTAATTATACTAGCTTTTATAGTTAGGAAACAACTAAGGATAATTATTAAGAAGTTATTATAATAGTTATAATAAAAGAATTAACTTTAGGTATTAGGATTCTAATAGTCTAGCCTTTCTACTATAAGAATTATCTATTAATAAGTTTATTAATAAGAAGAAGATTCCTATTAAGAGAAAGGTTATTTATATTAACTATAAGAAGACAAACTATAAGAAATTGTAATATACTAATTAAAATCTCTTTTTTTAGAAATAAGTATACTTCTAAATAATAATCTTCTCTAGTAATATTAGTTATAGTAATAAGACTTACCCCCCTAAAAGACTTATTAATATTTATTCTATATAAATCTATTTTAATTAGAAAGTTTAATATAAGCAACTTATTAATTCCTATTAGAATATACTAACCCCTAAACTTAACTTAGTAGTATTCTACGTTTAATAAGATTTTACTTAACATAACTATTTAACTATTTAATTATCTAATTATTTACTTATTATTAATAAATTAGCAATCCTTTTGGATACTTTTCTACTTAAATATAATATAATTAAGATTGTTATAAATATTAATAAAATAATCTCTCTATTTATTAAAATAGAAAAGTCTGAATTAGTAACTAATTCCTACTTATTAGAAGCTAGTAGAATAATAACTAATATAACTACTATTCTAATAGTATTAAATAACCCTAATTTAAAATCTAATTAATATATCAAATATTTTAACTTATTAGTAATACAAGCTGAACCTTTTAGTTTATTAAAGAACTATTAAATAAATATAATCCTTAACTAACTAATATTATATGTTTAGAAACTCAGAAAATCTAAAAATAAGAGAAGTCTTATTAGTTAATTTATTAGAAAAAAGTTTATTCTAATCTGTAAGGCTTCTAGGTAAGAAGTCTTAAAACTGAAGTAATTTTAGTATAAATTAGTAATCTGTATTTCTAGAAGGGGAGGTTTTAAGCATAGAAGCGAGAGGGTAATACCTTTAGGCTGGGCGCTTAGGCTAGTATATAATATAGCTATAGTATATAATATATATAGCTATAAGCCTACTTTTTAATACTCCCCCTCACGCTAGGCCTATAACTAGCTAAATATATAAAAAACTAGCCTGAAGCTTTTATGTTAAACTAGTAATAGGTAACTAGTAAAAAGTTAAGGGGAATTAACAACTCTCAATTATTAAAGAATAGGTTATTCAGAATGATATCTGAAAATAGTACTGATATTGATATAAATAGTGATAATTATAGGAAGTTCTGGTTCTATAGGAAGTAGGGAACTTCGTAATATTAATATCTAAATAGAGTTTGTTTTCAGAAAGGTTAACTTTATATTATATAGAACTTTCAGCTCTATTATACTCAGGCTACCAAGTAGTCTATTTACTCAAGAGTCTAATCTTATAGTTTGATTAGATTAGAGTATAAATAATTAAGGTAGTATAACTTTAATTCTAATAATTGATTTTCTATAATAAATAGAAAATATAGGGTTATAAGAATAATAAAGAATACTTAAGCTTTTATTTACTTAAAATAGGTTATTAGGATAAATATAAGTAATAATTAAATAGNTAGAATTCTAACATCCCCCCTTAAGGTATATAAAATAAATAAATCTTTTATAGCTTCAAAAGTAGTAAAAACTCTAAAACTTATATAAGAAAAATAGAGAAATTTCAAAAGATTAAAGACTAAAGTCTGAAAAACCTAAAACTGAAAAGGTTTAAAGGAAAAGACTTTAAAATAAATAAGGAAAAATTAGAAAAACCTAAAATTAATTAAAATTTTTTAAAGGAAAAGATTAATCCTCGGAAAATAGACTATTAAAACTATTTTTTTTATAAGAAAGCTGAATATTAAAATTATCTTGTAAAATCCTCTTAATAATATTATTAAATTTAACTCAATTTAGAAGCTTTATTAAAGAATTAGTAATATTATTATTCGTATTAATATAATAGAGATTAATCTGATTATTACAAATAAGATTTCTAATATAATAATAACGAATATTAATATACTTAGCTTTTTTATAGAATTTAGTATTTTTAGTAAGCTTTTTAGCTAATT
>QAPG01001141.1:0-10885 GCA_004366825.1 Colletotrichum spinosum
AAAGTTATTAAGTTATATTAAAATTATTTGTATCTATATAAATATTATTTATATACTAGCTATATTTAATTAATATATTAAGATTATTTACTAATAAGAATAGGTTGAGTCTTATTATACTTATATAGAGATTATAAGTTAGTTTATATTAATAGTAGAAAACTTTCGTATTAGTAGTATAAAGTTTTATCTTAAGTATAAGTGGAGCTTAATAAGAATATTAAGGTTGTAGATATTAAGGTTGTAATAAATATTTGAATAAAGAACTTATAGTTAGTAGTAATTAAATATCTCAAGATATTTAAATTATATATGAATAGCTATAAGGATATAAGAATATAAGGGCGTAAGATTATTATAGAAGGAGTTGTTAGTTATTTATTATTAAAAGAGTTAATATAGGGTAGATATATTAGCTATAGCTATAAGGGGTTTAGTTTTAGATAGACTAAGAGCTAGCTATAATAGTTAGTAGGAAGCTAGGAGGGTTAAAGTTATACTTCAGGGGGCAATATGTCTACTAATAGTTGTAGTAGAAAGCGAGCTATCAGCTCCTCCTAAAGTTAATATTTCTAAATAATAAATCTCTTAATTTTAATAAAAGTATAATAATCTTTAAAGATAATAATAGTCTAATTCTTATTTAAAAAAGCTAAGATAAAAAGATTAAACTTTTCAATTAGACTTTTAGTAAAGTAAGGTTTATATAAATTAAATAATAGATATAAAGAATATATATAGCTTCTATATATCAATAAGAAATATATTTTAACCTCTCTACTATAATTGAATATTAAGATTTAATAGAAAAGAATATTAAGAGATTTAGTAAGCACTTTATATAATACATAAATAATCTAAAATGAAGTCTAATATTTATTCCTATTAATATTAACGAAATAGAATTCTATATTTTATTAGTAGATCTTTTACTAATAATAGAAATAAAATATTTCAATTAGGATTTATTATTATTCTAAAAATAGAGGTAAATAATAAAGATAATAACATATTTAAATTTAAAAGTAATATTATCTACTTCTTCTCTACTAAATTAAAAAGAGGTATATAAAATATATTGATTTCTGAAGTTTATAATATAATTATAAGAGTTAACATGAGATATATAATTTCTCCTATCTTTAAGTAAATAACTAAATCTTGAAAAGAATTACTAATATTAGTAGTAGTTTATATAAAATCTTAATCTCTTTATAAATACTTTATTCAATCAGATATCATGAAAAGGAAGTATTTTACAGTCAATATTATAGTATTCTAATGATTATATAAGTAGAAAGAGATTTTTGAGATTTATTAAATTTATAGTAAAGATAATCTTATAAATAGTATAATTAAGAAATCTAATAACTAAACCTTTGAAGAATTTACAATAATAAATAGAGTAATAATATAAATAAAGAAATAGGTTATAAGAGTTATTAATAATAATAAGAAGAGGGGATAAGGGTAAAAGAAGGATATATAGAATAATAGGAAGAAGATAATAGAGAAAGAGAGGTATTCTACAATAAGAACCTAAAATATTTAATATAGTATTATATAAAAAGTATATTCTTATAGAGATACTATTTATAGTATTTGTACGATTTTTAATATAGTTAAAAGGATTTATATAATTAGAGGTGATTTTATATTAAGTCTATATTTTATAATCTTCTTTATGTTTTATACTACTTTTACGGTTTATACTAGTTTGAATATTTTACGCATTTTAGCTATAAAAGAGAGTATTACTAATATTCAGTTAAATACAATATCAAGGTAACTAAAGCTATAGTAGTAAGTAACTAAGTAGTTGACTTACTTATTTAAACTAATAATAATAGAAGGATTATTATATAGACTTATCTTTATAATATATATTATATATATATATATATATTATAACTTAGATATAGATATTATAAATAGAAATAACTAGTTATATACTATTCATACAATCGATTAATTATAATGTTTACTGGTTATAAATTAATATAACTATATACAAAGAATAAATAAGACTTATTTCTATATTCTTATGATTATCGATAGATAATACATATTTGAATATAATTCTATAGAAGAAGCTATCTTTAAAATATTAGTAGTTATAAGAATTCTATTTTAGAATAAACTTCTTAAGTTTTAATAGTAATATAAATATATTATATTTATATAGAAGTGCCTTATAATTAAATCCTAAGAATTCTAATGTATAAAGTTTAAATAGTTAGGCTTTAAAATAGCAAATTACTAATGAATATCTATTAGAAGAATAAAGCCAAAGTTGTAATTTTCTACAGTCTTAATTATAAATTATAATAAATATATAAGAGAGAGAATAATAATATAATATATCAACTTAAAAGTAAGAATTATTATTAATCTTTACAATTTTAATAGAAACTACAAGAGCTATATATTAATATTAATCTTTATAAGTTAAATAACTAACTTAATATAAGACTTCTATTTTTATTTAAAAAGAATAAAAGAAGTCTTCAGGATTTTTAAAAGTCTTTTTAATTTGTTAAACTTCATATATAGGATTATAATTAAAGAAATTGAAATAGATAATGAGATCTAAAAGTATAAAACAATTTAAATAGAAATCTATAAGAGAAGTCTTAAACTTAAATCCTTTATACTAAATACTTAAGTATAAAATAGAAAGATAGAGAGGATAGAAATAGTAATTGGAGAATATAGAAAGTCTATAGCTATTGAAATATCTCTGTTTTAAAGTTTATAGTTTGAAGTCTTTGAAGTAATTATATATATATATATATAATTATATTCTTTTAGCCTCATAAAGTTAAACGATATTATATAGATAGGTTTATTGATATTTTAGAAAGGTAAAAAATATCTATATATAAATTATCGACCTCTCTCACTCAAAAGTATATAAATATGAAATTATATAGTAATTTATAAAGTTAAATTACAATACAACTAATACTAAACGCTTATCCTAAGAGTCCTATTAGAATTCTTAATAAGTTATATTTTAAATAACTCCTTAAGAATTTAAAATCCCTTTAAAAAGGTTTTTATAACTTAAGATATAATATTTAATAAGAAGGAATCCTTTAATGATGATTTCAAAGAATATATATATATATATAAGATATTATAGATAGATCTTAAGGAGATTTAAGAGAGGATTATTAAATTTATAAAGTAATCAAAAGATATATGTATAAATTAAACTATTAAAAAAGAGGAAAGAAAGTTACTAGATAGTCTTTATTGAAACTTAGTATCAACTGAATAGATATTAAAGATTTCAAAGAGAGGTCTACGTATTCTAAAGTGAGATTTAAGCTTTAGCTTCTTCTTCTTCCCTTTTTAAAATCCATTAGTTTGATAATAACTTTTAAAGAAGGATTGAATCTAAAATATAGAAAGAAAGGACAGCTATAAAGTTTATATATATTAAGATTTATCTTATAAATATCTTTTAATACAGCCTTTTAGTGAGATATAAAATATATAGAAATCTCAGAATTTATAGAAAATTAGTTATCCTATTAAATAGGTATTTAAAGTCTAATGAATCTGAGAGTCTTATTAGGATGGATAACTTAAGGTAAATAATAATAAGACTATTAATCTATAAGGTAAATAAAAGGAGATATAAATAGTATTTTAATGACTTAGTTAGTCACTCATTATTCTTAAGTAGTTTAAAGATTTTAAAATATAATTAAAAGAAGCCTTATATATCTTTAAGAAGATCCTAACAATCAAAATATAATATAAAGTCCTTAAGCTTTAAAAGTATATATTAATAAGGGTTACTTCCCCTCTTAATATCTTACTAGTAGTTCATGAGTTAAAAAGAATATTTAAATTATATAAAAAAAGATATAAACTTTTCAGATCTTTACTTATTAGATTAAGAACTTCGGGAACGTAAGAAAAAGATCTAAAGAATTATCAGATTTTATAATTATAAATTGAAATTAGAAACCTAATTATAAAAGGTTAAATATCTTTTGAATATTACTAAGTCTATATTTATAAATCTAGAAAATATAGGTAATTACTAAAGTTAAAGACTTATCAAATTATTAGAAAGAATTGATATTCTCAAGATAATTATAATATTTATATAGTAATACTTATAGGAATATTATTTAGAATACTTATAATAATTACTATATACTTTAATTGTAAGTTCTTATAATATAATATAATAAATGCTTTTATTTATACTAGAATTAATGAAGAAACTTATATATGAATATTTTTAAAATATGAAATATTAAATACAACCGTAAGGTTTCAAAAAATACTTTATAACTTTTAGTAAATCTTTATATTATAATAATAATACCTCAAGAAAGGCCTTAGGAATTTATAGTTCCTTTATATTTCTAGAGACGATTACTATTAATATAAAGATCAGGTCTTTTTCTTATTTTATATTAACAATTATATTTTAGTCTATTTAGAAATATATATAAAAGCCTTATAAGAAAGGTTATATAAGACTTCTGGTTGTGATATTACTTTAAAGAAGGAGAAGATTTATAGTAATTCTTCAATATCAAAGTCTTATATAACTGAGAGATTTAAAAGTTATAACTCTTATAAATTATATCTATAGAGAAAGCTAATAAACTTCTATTAAAAAGATGTTAATTTAAAATAAGAGATAAATCTCTTATAATATAATTAGAAGTCTTCTTATATAAGAAAGAGGCTTTACATAATAACATAAACTTCTATTAGAAGATAATAGGTATAAAACTATTAATAGTAATTATAATAAAGTTTAATATAGTATTTATAATTAATCAATTAGCCAACTTTAATCGAATCTCTAACTTTTAATATCAAGAAGTAGTAGATTAAATACTTAATTATATCTATAAGACTTGATATCTATACCTTAAGTATTATATATAGCTTTAGAGTTTGGAAGATATTCTAATAGTTCCTTTAAATACAAGTTTTGGAAATAATATATAGAATTAAAAGAATTCTTAAAACTTTATAATAAAATCGTTTAGAGTGAGTATTATCTAGAAGGTTATAAGGTAATCTATAGTTATAATATTAATCATAGAAGTTAAATTACTCTTTCTTTCTTTAGTAGTAAAAGAAGTATCATTTATAAATTACTTATCAGCCTTATTACAACTCTAGTTAATAATAGAAGGTTTAAAGGAATAAGGTTTCTTATTAATAAGAGCTAATTAGTAATAATTAAGATTTAGTATAATGATTTTTAAATAGTAAGTCTAATTTTTAAAGAACTTATAAGACTTCAAATTTCTCTGAAATATATAGATATTTATAACTTCTAGTTCTACTAAGAGATCTCTAAAAAGAGACTTTTAGTTACTTATACTCCCTCTAGAGCATTTCGAAATAATACATAATATATAGCAAATACATATTATATAATATATTATATATTACAAATATAAACATATTATATGTATTTGTAGTATACTAGGATGTTTACCTAATATATATATTTATCTTTATAATGTAATAGTTTAAAGGCCTTTATACTTATAATATATTACAAATATATATAATTGTATTTATAGTATTTGTAATATATTATATTTTTAATAATCTATCAAAAGATTAGATTAAACTATTTAGTTAGTATGATAAATAAATAATATAGTATATAATCTGAATATAGGTTGTTAAAAGGCATAAGCTATTCAAACTAATGTAAAGCGTTTAAATATATATAAATAAAACGGTTAGACATTATATAAGCTAGTATAACTATATAGTAGCCTTAGTGCTATACTTATTCTTATATATCCTTCTAGTAATACAGCTACTAGAGTTACTTTTAAGTCTTAAGTGATAAGTTATTATAAATAAAATAGGATAAATAGTATTTTAAAACAATCTTTTGAATACTTAAATAAAAGAAATTATTCATTATAACAAACTTATTATAATCTATTATATATTTAATTACTTTTAAACTTATTAATAAGAGTATATAACTAGCTCTTTTGAAAATTAATAACTGTCTCTTTTTTAATATATTAAAATGATCTTCTTATTATTTTTGATTACTATTTTCTTTCTCTTTACTTATATTAATATTTTTAATAGTTGCTGTTTTATATTTGTATGTAATATATTTATTAATATAAATTCTATATATTAAATTGAAATACAATAATCTGTATTAGTTATAACTAATGTTTTAACTATAAGATAAATTTATTAAAATTAAAAAAGCAGTTATTAAAGTTGAAGCTTTACATAATATTATAGTTAATCTATTGATATATCTAAATTTGATATTTCTATTAAATAAACGTATTCTAATTTTCATTTAGTTTATTAATAAACTTAAGAGGATACTTCTTAATTTTAATTTGAAAGATAATAGAAAGTCAGATTTTAAAATTATATTATTTAGGTTTTATCTTTATTTAAATATTAATAGTAAGAATACTTAGGTTGAAAATATCTTCTTTTACTCCTTTTAAGAAGTCTAACGTATTTAATATTCTTTAATTCTTTTTGTTTATTATAATTCTATTAATAACTACTACTTCCTTTTCATTCTCCTTACTATTCATATTCTTATTAACTTTAGTATTTGTATTTATAATTAGTTTATTATTAAGATTTAAATATAAGTTACCAATATTAATAATTCTTATCTGTCTTTTTCTAATTTATATAGTAAGTAATAATATAAAGTTTTAATATTATATCTTAAGGTTTTTATTTATTTCTTTTTTATTATTTAGGATATTACTTTAAGTTGAAGTAAGTTATAAGAATATAATAAGTTAATAGTATTTATTATAGTATTTGTGTCTTAATTTCCTTCTCTCTTTAAATTAATATTATTATTATGATTATATAAGTTTTTATTTAAGATTATTATTATATATATATATGTATATATATATATATATATACATATTATTAATAGTACTTTATAGAAGGAAAATTATAATAGCTTTTCTTTTAAATATTATTTATATTGTTCCATATTAAGTAGTATTAAGTGAACTTAATACTCGTAATAATTACTAGGGTGACTCTCTTATATTAGAACTAGAGGAAAAGATTAAAGTTCTTATAAATAATAATAGTTAGGATAGTTTCCTTAAACTTAAGTTTTAGGAGTAATATGAAGAGCTTATAGATAATAATAATTGCAGTAACTTCTTTATGTCTATATTTGATAAGGAGTAGTAGTCTTTTAGTAAATTTATTAAGTAATAAAGTTTTAAAATACTATTAACTAATCATTTATCTTGAAAAAAGAATAGCTTATAGGAATAGGAAGTAATAATTTAATTCCTAAGAAGATTTAAAGACGATTATTATTAGGGAAAGGAAGTAAAGATTTTCTCTTAATAAGAATTACTCATATTAATCTAATATATTAATAGTATTTAGTTGATTATTTCATATATTAATAGTAATATAGAAAGTATAAATTTAAAAAGAAGTAGTATAGTAAATTAGAGTTAGATAGTTCTTATAATCATTATATATAAGTATTATGGTTATAATGAATTTACTAGAAATTTATAAGATACTTATTATTATTAAAAATTAGTTTAATTAAATAAATACTAATAGTATATTATGAATAAGACTTTATATACTTTTGCAATTAACTAGTTAGTAATATTAGAATTTTAGTATTTTGAATTTATTTGGAATAATAGTTTTATTATTTTAATATATTCAATAAGTCTTATGCTATTTAGAATATTCACTAGTTATTATATAGAGTTTAAGTAAGTTAAAACTGTGTTATGGCTAGTACGTTTTAATGTGTTTAATAATAAAAGATTTGCATTTTAGGAGATGGCTGGTGAAGTAGCTATTTTAGAGTAAGTTCCTATTCTTATACTTATAAGTTAAGACAGAGGTTATTCTGAATTAATCTTTATTAGGAATACTTCTAGAATTAATACTTATTTAGTTATAATTAATCTTCTTATTTATAAGTTATACCTAATTCTTGATCGTTTTGTTATTAGTAATATTCTATAAAGTATTATTAATTCATATAAATATATTATATTTTTATATAAAGTTATTTT
The DNA here is from genome assembly GCA_004366825.1 of Colletotrichum spinosum. Classification (NCBI taxonomy): domain Eukaryota; kingdom Fungi; phylum Ascomycota; class Sordariomycetes; order Glomerellales; family Glomerellaceae; genus Colletotrichum; species Colletotrichum spinosum. The sequence continues at coordinate 8,073 of QAPG01001141.1, forward strand.
CTTAAGTAGAGAGTAAGGGGACTCATATAATACTTTTGAATATTTTGAAGTTTCTTATACTAATTATTCTCTATTAACTCATCTAGAGGGTAATACATACTATATATAGTCTTATTATATAAGTATAGAGTAGTATTCTAGTTTTTTATAATTATTATTCATATACTATATAGCATATAGCACTATATAAAGCTCTAGATCTATAGTATAGCAATTACTTATTAATTGCTTTACATTTAGCTATAGCTAACGCTAGGTACTTAGTACCTATCGCTAGTAGGGTATAGAGGGCATACTGCCACGTATGTAGTAACGCGTGCAATTACCGTATGCCCTACGGCATAACGTAACTGACAAAAAGCTATTGAAATTTCAGAATCTAAGTTTTAGTGAATGAATTATCTCATACTAAGAAAAAGAAGAATAAAAAAAGTCTTATTTATTAAGTGAGGAAATTTTAAATATTAATATAAAAACGCTAGTGATATAAATTAACTATAGATATTTCTAATGTTTCTTTTTAAAATATTCTATAAGTAATTATAATAAATATTTTAAAAAGATATCTAGAAAATTAGTAAGTTTATAATATTAAGATAAGTAATACTAAAGTTAAAAGTATTATAGAATCATTATTTATTATTCTAATCTTTAAGTATTCCCTGAGTATTCTCCTATATATTAGTAATATAAAAGATTAATTAATATTATTTATAAATAATATAAGAAGTATTAAATAGATATTTAGATATATAATTATTTAGCTAAATATAATTACTATATATTTAAGAGATCTAAAGAGGTAAATATGTAATAGTTAATAATAAGGTTTAGAATATAAAGGAAGGATAATTATAAGAAATAAAATAAGAAACGAAGATATATATTAATAAGAAGAAATAGATATTATTACTTATTTAATAAGTATAGTAATATTTACTTTTAAATACACTTTTTAAAATATATTAAGAGAAGGTATTATTCTATACTTTAGTAGATATATATAATAATAACTTATAGTACTTATTTCCTATTTCTTATTATTTCTATTTATTATTAATAATACATCTATATCGTTATAATATATAGTTATAGTTAAAAGGATTAGGTTGATATTTATACTAACTTTAATATTATTCTTAGCTCTAGCTAATTGTACTATTTTATATATATTATAAAATATACTGTTAAGTATAATAATTAGATAGGATTTATTTCAAGAAGTCTATAGGAATTCTAAGTAGAGGATATATATAGAATTCCATTAGAAGGAGACTTTTATTTAATAATTATAATTTATCTAATAAGTATATATATTTCTAAAGCTATAGTTTTTAGAGACATCTTTATAATTAAAATATAATAAAGTTATATTAACTATACATACTTTCTTAATATATTATTTCAGATTATATTATCTTTTTAAAATCTTATTAATAATCCTAGAGAAATATAGAGTAATTAGAATATAGTAATTTTCATTAATAAGTATAAGAAAGTATTCTAATAGATTAAGATAAAAGTACTAGTTAGTATATATGAGAAAGTTATATCTAATTCATAAGGAAAGTAAGTTATACTATCTAATAGAAATATAAGTATCAATAATATATGTATTTACTACTATATATAACTATAGAAAGAGTAAGATTTCTATTTTAAAGATTTATAAGATATTTATCAAGAGGGTTTTTGGAATTGAGAAGAAGTATATTTTAATATAGTAGAGAGAGGAGTATTATAATTACTTAAGAGTTATTTTATTAATAGAAGAATACATTTCTTTCTAAATGAAGAGATTATAAAAGAGAAGTTAGTAGAAATATTTAATAAGTATATATTAATATAATAGATAGAAGAAGGTATTAAAGTTAAATAGAAAGACTATTACTACTTAAGATAAAAGACTAAGAAGAATTTAAAATATATTAAGAAAACTTCTAAAAATTAGAAGGTTTATATTTATTGAGAGATAATAACTTCTCATATTAGGAAGCTTAAAGATAGAAATAACTCTTATATAGATAATATTATTTATATTAATTATTAGAAGTATATTAATATTAAATTTATAGCTTATTAAATTAAATCTTTTGATAATTATATTTATATAGAGTTTTATTATAAGAAATAATTCTAAATAGAAAGAATAATAATAAGAAGGATTATAGAGACTCCTAAGACTCTATATATATTTTAGGAAAACCTATCAGATATCTTTTAAATACTATATTATTTCTAGTTAGTTTTTTAAAAGAGTCAAAATAGTATTCAGTAAGATATATTAATTAAGTAATAAGTATATAGGTAAGGATTATAACATTTTTGAAGATAAGATATAAATATTTATTACTAGTTATATTAATTATAATATTAAATAGGATTTTATAGGAGGAATATTTAATAATATATTAGTTAGGTAAGTATATATATATATATATTATAAAATATTAGTTATCTTAATTCAAAATAACTTCTTAATTCTTTAAATAGTTATTATAATTAAGGATAAGTTTAAAATACTTACAGTATATTATAATTATTGTAGAGAATAGAAGAATATAAATTTTAAAATAGTTATTAAGATTTATAATTATATTAATATAGTTAAAAGAGTAAAAGTAATAGTAATTAGAATTAACGTATTTGGATATATCTATTTAAACCTTAAGACGTATAAGACAAGGTTAATAAAGAGATATATATAATTATATATTAAATATATAATATAATTAATTTCCATTATAATATTATTAATCTAGTGAAGCTAATTATTAATAAGTTATATAAATAGATTATAGGAATCTTTAAAA
>QAPG01001142.1:0-10869 GCA_004366825.1 Colletotrichum spinosum
TAATATTTCTATATTAATATATTATTATAATATTAATTACTAGATATCTTAGAATATCATAAGAATATAATTATAAGGGCTTTAAAAGTTATTAAGCTGTATTAAGAGTATTTATATTTATATAAGTATTATATATATATTAGCTTTACTTAATTGATATATTAAGATTATTTACTAATAAGAGTAAACTAAGTCTTATTATACTTATATAGAGATTGTAAGTTAGTTTATATTAATAATAGAAAACTTTTATACTAATAGTATAAAGTCTTATCTTAAGGATAAGTAAAGTTTAGTCTAGAAGATATTAAGGTTATAGATATTAAGGTTGTAATAAATATTTAAATAGAATACTTATAGTTAGTAATAATTAAATATCTAAAGACATTTGAATTATATATAGTTATAAAAGCGTAAGAATAAGAAAGTATAAAGGTATAAGGTTATTATAAAAGAAGTTGTTACTTATTTATTAATAAAAAGGTTGATATAGGGCGGGTATATTAGTTATAGCCGCAAGGGGTTTAGCTTTAGATTAACTAGAGCTAGCTATAATAGTTAGTAGGGGGTAGGAAAGCTAAAGTCATACTTTAGGGCGTAATATATTAACTAATAGTCGTAGTAGAAAGCGAGCCATTAGCTCCTCCTATAAAGTCTTTTATTTAAAATAAAAGCTACTTTAGTATAAGGAGAAATCAAAAATCCTATTAAATCAAAAGTCTTTTCAGGTAATTAGATTAAAGTTAGGAATTCTATTCTAGACTATATAATACTTTATTTAACTCATAAATAGAAATATAGTCTTTATTATTACCATAAATACTTATATTTATATTTACATTAAATTCTAAAGGTTCCTTCTTTATATTAAAATACAATCTAATTAGTAAATACATATATAGAGGTTTATTAATATTAATATCAATAAATAATATAATAATATGATATTATATTAAAATGTATTTTAAATAAATAAAGAGCATTATTATAGATTTCTAACTTTTACACCTATAGGTAGTACTCAAAGCTTCTAAATAACTAAAATCTAAATAGTAATTATAGCCTTAAGCTACGTATCTAATTCTATATATAGTTTCTTTACTTATATCCCTTATTTTTAACTTATAAATCTATCCACTATTTAGAACATTAATATCTTTTTTATTAATAGTAGATAGAAATATTACTTTCTAATTAATTATAAATTGTATTTATTATATTCCTTTTATTATAACTAGAATTTAATTTCTATATCTAGAAGATTTAAATACTTTATTCAAAAGAGTAGGTTCTTCTATCTTATTTCTTAATAAAATATAAGAAGCTTAATTATTTGTATTAGTATTTCTATATCAATTCTATATAACTATTTAAACCAAAATAGTTTGGAAAAGTAAGAAAAGCACTTTCTTATAAATTCTATAATCTTTCTTAGCTTTATTTAATACAATAAATAAATCAACATATAGATTATATCTTCCCCAAATAGTATTATTATTTTCTTTATTTAATTCTAAAGCTTTACTATGTCTAGTTATTTTAATATTTAAATTATCTTCCAACATTAGTCTAGTTATTTATTAAACTTCACTAGTTAAATTCATTAAAGAGTTATTACTACTATTATTATTATTATTATTATTATTATTATCATTATTTTAATTTTGACTTATATTAAAAATAGATTTACTTAGATTTGAAGTAAGATTATTATTAGACTAACTAAACTTATAGTTATTAGAATTCTTTCTAAATTAATAGATAAAAATAATTCTTTTTCTAAAGTATATAAGGTACTTTCTAGAATTCTTATATCTCTAGACTATATAGCTCTCATTCTATTAAAGTCCCAAATTCTATAAACATTTTTTCTCTAAGCTATAATAATTCTTTTATAAATTCTTATATTTAATGTTTTGAAATTAAATCTCTATTATTCTAAGAATAGAGGCTGTCCCATATCTTAATACTATTAATATTAAGTTTTATTTTATTTTGTACTTTATAGGGAATCTTAAAGTTTATAGAATTATAGGAAGTTCTATTATATACATATATATGGAAGTTATTAAAATATCCCCTATAAATAATTAGGTAAATTTAAATAATAAATTAAAATTCTAATTTTATCAATTAGAATCTTTCGTATTCTTTCTATTCAACTAGTATATCTATAAGTATAAAGAAGTCTAATATTATAAGTAATACTAAAATAAAGATAAATATCTTTTCATTATTTATTAAACAATTTATTATCTCTATTAGTATTAAATTGTTTCAGTTTTGTCTTATTATTATTATATACTAATTCTTTACATTTAAGAAAGATTCTCAAGATTTCTTTAGCTAATTTAATTTGTAATAAAGACCCCTAAGTAAACCTACTTAATTTATTAATAAATAAAATAGATCCATCAGATCTGTTATATATTATAAGAATTATAAATATATCTAGATCTTAACTCATATAATCTAAAAACTAAAGGTTTTATATTTATTTCATACCAGTTTTATTAATATTATTAATAAAACGTCTTTTGATATAAACTTTATAAATAGAAAGAATACCTATTCTATTGCTTTTATAAGATAGATTTAAAATATTATCTTTTAAACTATTTATGATTGTTATATTGATATAACTTGAATAAGTATATAAAAGCTAAATATTCTATAGTATGATAATAGAAAGAATAATATCTTTTTATAAAATAGAATTATTAAATTTGTATAAATTATCTTTCTTAAATCTTACTATTAAAGTAGAATTCTTTTCTATACTATTAAATTATGTTTCTAGGAACGTTATTTTAAAGTAAAACTAAAAGAATAGTACACTTAGTTATTCTAAGATAATACCTAAATTATCTAAATAGATTATAAAGTAGTCTAAAAATAATTTATATCGAAGAAATATAGAATTGTCTTTTTGACTCATTTGTTTGATATTAAGAGACTAATCAATTAAGTTAAATGTAAGAATATAATTAGGGTTTACATATTAGATTTTAGTTTAATTAAGAAAAAGGGTTTCTGAAATAGTTTTAGTATAGAGGTTCTTAATATAAGTGATATTATTTAATATCAAATCTAGCGTAGTTTTCTTTTTTAGATTACTAAAAGTATTTCTAATTACTTATTCACTTTATTTAATTATAGAGAAGTTAGCTAAATTATATTGAATAGTATTTTTTCTTCTATCTAATTTGAAAGATTTACTTGTAAAGAAATCTATTAAGTTAGTAATTTAAATTATCTTATAGTTATGAAATACTATATTTAGTAAAAATAAGTAAAGTTTTTAAATAGTTAAGAAGATCCTGAAGAGGATTATAGTTAAGCTTTTAAGAAGAGAAAGATTAATATTTATATGTATTAAATTAGAAAGGTAGTAGTTATTACTACTAGACTTACTTTTCAAAAGAGTCATTTTGATTTTTAAAATATCTAAAAGTATTCCTATAGTTTTATTACTATATATTTCAAGGTTTAGCTATTGTTTTCTTACTAGTGTCTAGTAGGAAATATGTGATTTAAAGTTATTCATTTCATCTATAATATTATTTTAAAATATAAATGTTATTTAATATTAGTTTACAACTAGTTAATGTTGTAATCGATCGATTGTGTAAATAATACATGACTAGTTATTTCTATTTATAATATCTATATTTAAATTATAATATATATATATATATATATACTATAAGGATAGATCTATATAATAATCCTTCTACTCTTATTTGTTTAAATGAATAAACTTACTATTTAGTTACTTATTACTATAGTTTTAATTATCTTAGTATTATACTTAACTTAATATAAGTAATATTCTCTTTTATAGCTAAAGTGTACTGACTATTAAAACTAATATAAAACGTAGAAATAGTATAAAATATAAGAATAGTATAAAATATAAAAATAGTATAAAACTACCTCTAGTTATATAAATCCATTTAACTATATTAAAAACTATAGAAATATTATTAATAGTATTTCTCTATAAAATATACTTTTTATTTGATATTATACTAGGTATTTTAGGCTTTTACTATAGTATACTTCTCTCTTTATGTTTATTTCTTCTTCTTATTACTATTAGTAATCCTTAAAACCTATTCCTCTATGTATACTATTACTTTATTTATTCTTATCAACCCCTCTAGAGTTGGCTTATTGAGTTTCTTATTTATACTATTTAAAAAGTTATTTATATTATTAATACAATAGATTTTAAAGATCTCCCTTTTTTTCTATAATTTGTAGAATGCTATAATATTAATAATAGAATATTTGTCTTTTATGATACTTAGTTTAATAAAATACTTATAGAAACATTATAAATTAAGATAAACTATTATTAATACTACGAGTATCTTTAGATGTTTAAGTTTTACTTAAGAGTAGTAGATATTATAAACTTTATATTAGCTCTTATAGTTATATTATTAAACCATAAGGATTAATATACTTTAAATAATTCTTAATTTAATAGAAGGAAAATAGATAATGTTATCCTTTGGTTTAAAAGTAATATTATCCTTATTACTTTCTTCTATTTTTAAAATAATAATAGATTCTTATTAAAATATTATATTTGTATTATTAAAAAATCTATAAATAGAAATATAGAATTTTATCTCTTTGATATTAATAGAGATAAATATTAGGTTTTGTTTTCAATTATCTATTCATTATATAACATACTTATTAAATCTCTTAATACTTTCTTCTACTAGGTTTTAGTATTCAATCATAATAGAGAAGTTAAAATGTACTTCTAACGAAAATATAGAAACTATATATGTTCTTTATACTTATTCTTTAAGATATGTTAAGTTCATTTTATTAGATATATAATTGATAAGTTTAATCTTCTTATTTGAACTTTTTTAAATAAAGGTTATATTACTATTACTTTCAAAAGTTATTATATTTCTATTAAATCTAAAACATCTATTATTCATAAGTATCAACTTTCACTTTGTTTTAAATCTTACGTATTAGAATTCCTTTCCTTTTTATTACGAAATTTAAATAAATAGAAATCAAAAGTATTATCTATCTATATATTTATAATACTAAAATATATATTATTTAGTCTAGAGATTATAATATATAAGTTATATAATAAGATATCTTCTTTAGTAATCGTTATAATAATTAGAACATATTATATCATAATATATATTTAAGTTTATAAAACTATATAACAACTAAATAATAATAATAATTATACTCTCAAATATAGTTACTATAAGTTAATAGGTAGTTTTATTAATATAAAATAACTTGATTGTATTTCTACTTATATATATATTTAAGTAATATTACAAAAGAAGATTTGTATAGGAGTATTAGATTGTAATATTACTAATAGTATTCATATAAAATAGATAGTCAACTTATTATATCATCCATAATTATATAGAAATATTAACTTTCCTTTACTTAATAAATTCCCTAATAACTAGCTATAACTTCTTATGTAATGTATTATTAGTACTTTTAACCTTACTAATAGATCTAAAACTAAAAGCTCTTATTTATTTATACTTTTTAATATTTAAGAATTTCAAATATAGTATTAGTTTTACTAATCAGATTTCTTATCCTTTAATATATAATTCTTTAAGAAATTTGATTAGTGTTATAATAAAACTATATTAATAAAAGTCAATAGTCTTAACTAGTCCTTCTACTTCCTTTATTATAAACTATATATTATAATATATAATATCAGAAAGATTAGTTCTTATATTGGAGTTTAATATATTCAGCTCTCCTACTTAATAAGTAGCTTTATATAATACTTAATAAATAATCTCTATAATAGGAAAACATTCAATTATATACTATAGCTTATAAGTCTTTAGCTTTACATAGAAAATATTTAGCTCCCGGCTAGGACTTATATCCCAATCTACTCTATACTAATAATTATAACTATAGTTATATCAGATCTTTAAATTATAATAAGGTTATACTAATAGTATATAATACAATATTTTTAACTTCAGACTTTCCTTACTATTAGCTGACGATAGTTTTTATAATAGATTTTAATATATCTATGTTTTTAGAATAAAGTAGTATTTAACAGGCTACTTCTAAGACATATTCAAAGTGTTTAGAGTTATCTTCAAATACTTTACTCTTAGGCGTTAGATTCTTCTTTAGTACTTTGATTTTATTTTCTTTAGGCTTATTAATAACTTTATCTTCTAATAATATATTAAGATTAAATATAACTATAGTTATTTCAAGAAGGTTAGAAAGAATAGTAAAATTATTCTTATATAAGGCTAGCCCTTTTAGGCTTTTATAAAAGTAGTTATAGTTCTTATAGTTATTAATAATCTTTATGAAGTTAATATTTATATCAAGATTATAGGGGTTAAGTATAGTAGTAGTAACTAGGGGTATTCTTATTATTATTATTATTATGAGTAATCTTATTATAAGATAGTCAGCTAGTCTGCAGTAGTCTATTGCTCTTTTTTAGATCTATAGCTAGTGTTATTAAGGTATACTAATTGTGTTATTAGTACATAGCTAGTATAAGTTAATATTATAAGTACTATTATAGTAAGTTTAATACTTTAAAGCTACTACTAATATATCAAACTATAACCTTCTAACTATTATAAGGCTTATACTCATAGGTTTATATATCTAGTTATTATTCTATTACTTATTAGTTCTTATATACTTTTAAATTAGAGCTAGGTTTAAACTAATAGTTATACTACTAGGTCTATTTAATTCTTTTTACTTATAGAGATATATATAAGTTATAATATATACCTAGATATTTTCCTATTAAAGAGATTATTTACTAGGTATTGTATAAGGCTACCTATTAAGCGGGTGCTCAATACGTAAAACTCTATACTATAGCTTATATATATTTCTATAAGTAAATCTAATTAAAAAGACCTAAGATTATAATTACTAATTTAAACTAAATCTTAATTTAGAAGTTATCATAAATCTTATAATAATTAGAAAGTTATAGTCTGATATACTGATAGTCATTTTAAAAGCTTAAACCTATTATAATAATACTTATAATATTAACTCATACCGGCTAAGTATTAGTAATACTACTAGTATATCTTAATAAGACTAGCTATACACATAGAAGAGAGCGACAGAAGACTAGCTGACTATCTTATAATAATACTACTACTACTAATAATAATAATAAGAACTATAACCACATTTAACCTTAATATATTATCAGAAGATAAAGCTATTAGTAGAGCTAAAAAAACAAAATTAAAGTAGTAAAGAAGAATCTAATGCCTAAGAGTAAAGTATTTAAAAACAATTCTAAATACTTTAAATATATCTTAGAAGTAGTCTATCAGGTACTATTTTATTCTGAAAAGATATATACTGTGAAGTCTATTATAGAGGCTTTTATCGGCTAATAGTAGGGAAAGCTAGAAATAGCGCTATTATAGTAACCTAAAGTTAAATATATCGTAATTCAAAGACTTAAAGTAACTATAGCTATAGCTATTAGTATAGGATAGATTGGAGCATAAGTCTTAGCTGGGAGGTAAATATTCTATATATGAAGCTAAAGCCTTAATTTGTTCTCATAATAAAGATATTATTCTTATATAATTATCTTTAATTTCTTAATTTCTCTTTAAATATTCCTACTATAATTACTTTTTCTAATAGAACTTCTCTTTAAGTTTTATTATTATAAGAATTCTAATTACTTGTTTTTCAACTTAAAAGTAATAGTATAATTTAATTATTATTACTTACAAAGTATTAAACCTACTGTCTATCTCTAAAGTATATATCTTACTATTAATTAAAATAAGTCTAAAGGGTTTAATTCAATTTTAATATTCTTACTAAATATATATATTTGATTCTAATAGACACTAATAAATAGATATAGTAGAAAGATTATTATATGTACGAAAGATATCTAAAGCTTAATACTATATATAGATCTTATATACTTCTTCTATTACTTTTTAAATAACTACTATATATCTTATTATTTTTAGATATAGTAGTAATAGTATATTAGAATATGAATAAACTTTGAGAATAAATAGAATTAATATAAAACTATTAGAATTATTAGCATTATTAATTATTCTAATTCTAATTTACAATACTTCTTCTCTTAATATTTATAATACTTTATTATATATAATCTTATAAGCTTTTTATAAAGAAGTATAGTATTATTTAATTTTATTAATACTATTATGAGTTTTAATTAATATAAGCCTTATTTTACTACTTATATCATTAAGTTGTTTTAAAGCTTTAAGTAGTAAAGTTGTAATTAATATTAATAGGACTTCTATTTAGGGGGTTTTTATATATATTAAACTAATATATTTTAATATATATCATATATCTTCTATAAAGATATTTTCTATAAACCTTATAGCGATAAACAGTATGAACATACTAACTATATATAACACAAACTTACTATTATTAAAATATATAAGATTAACAATAATCTCAATATTACACTTATAGTTATCTTTAAAGTTAAATTTAAATTAATATAATATCTTACTATTTATTTAACATTAATAATAACCTTTTATAATTATTTCAATCTTACTAATAATTACTATTCAACTTATTCTATTAACAGGATTATTTAACTTTTAAGTATTAAAATAATTAAAATCTCTTATAGAATTACTATATGTCTATTTCTATTAAACACCTAAATAATCGTATTCTAAGGATTTCCTACATTAAAAACCATAAATATTTATTATATCTCTCTTCAAATAGAAATACTCTTTTGTATTAGATGATATTATTAAGATTATTAAAGTAGATTTAGAAGTAATTTATATTGAAGAGATTGAAAAGAAATAGAATAAATACTAATATAATATTAAGGTTAATATCTCTAAAAATATAAAACTTCAAATAATACTAAAGTTTATAAAGTTTTAGTTATTTTTAAATCTTATATTTACTTTTAAAGTAATCTTATTGAAATAAATAGTAAATATAAATCTTTAAAAAACTTTTAATTACTATATACTTCTTATAGATAGTCTTCTTATTTTTATATCTAAGAGAATATAGTTAAATATAATTTTAGAAAACTTTAAAATTAAAAAGGTCTCCAATTCAATTAGTATTATAAAATAGTAATAAATATAACTTTTAAAGATTGGTATAGATTTCTTAAAAGTATTTATTCTAATTTTACCATTGATATTAATAAAGTAGATTATTATAAAGTTTCTATTTACTATTCTATTTATATTACTATATAAAATGTCTATATGTTTTTCTATTAGTATAATACTATTAGAATATATGGTAAATTCCATTACTAATTCTATATTAATAATGAATAATATTTTGAAATATAATAATATTATTATATAGTCCTTAGTAGTATATTCTATTAATTGGTATTTTATTATTGCTTTTGAATATACTTAGTATTGACTATATATATCTCTATTCTAAGACTTCTTATAGAGTAACTTAAAGGATTATTATTATTTAATTAATATAGAAGTTGATATAATTACTTATGATTAGAATATGAGTTATAGTTCTACTATTATAAATATATAATTACTTAGAAATTGATCATAATCTATTATATAATTATTCTTATGTTCAAATTATTATTATGAAATTCTAAAGGTCTCTATAATTTACTTTTATAGTTTATTAATAATTAGCTTTATTCTACTAATGGTATTACAAAGGATATTAATTATATTATATATTTAGTATATAGTTTTATATGTCTCTTTATTAATCTTCTTTTATCAGTCTTAAGAGTTCAAATACATACTTCTAAATAGATTAAATCTAAGTCTTATTATTTTAAATACATTAATTAGATTACTATAATTATAATCTTTAGTAAATACTTTAAAATCTATATTTTTCTATTCTTTATAATAATTATAATAGATCGTAGGAATCTTGAACTTATTTCTAATTCTAATAGTTATTTAAATACTTGAAAGCTATTTTAAATCAATATATTTAATATCTTATAATATATATATATACTTATCTAATTAAGATATTATTAAACATTCTTCTTATAGAATCCTCATTATCATTACAATTAATATATTTAATAATAAATATCTATGTTTTATCCTTAAAGATATAATAATCTTTATTTGTATACTTCATATTTTTTTAATATACTTGACCAAATGATATTTTAACTGTTTTATACATTTAATTAAATATCATATATTACGATAGAGATATCTATTAACTTCTCTCTAAATATATATAGAACTTTAAAGGCTTCTGAAATCTTAGTTATTATTCATTCTAAGTAGATTTACTCCTTATAATAAAACTTTATAATATAAATATAATTATCTAAGTACTTAGTTTAATTATTTATAAGTTTAATATTAATATATTTTCAATAGTTAATATTAGTAGTATTATTTAAATTAGAATTATCTCTACTTCTAAGCTGTTAAGTGTCAAAAGTTATTATTTTGTAAGAAATATAAACTTTCGAATATTTAAACATTATTTAACATATTTTAAGTTGTTTTTGATTTCCGATCTTAAATAATAATAATACTTGTAGTTACAGTTAATTCTTTCTTCTATTTATTAAATTAACATACTTTTATTAAATACTTCCACTAATCTTCCTTTTATAACTTCTTTATTTATAAAACATATACCTTTCTATGAATAAGATAGTTTTTAAATAACTATAATATTCTTTCTTTTATTATTATAAGATATATTTCGTTTTTATTTCAAAAGGCCTTTCAATAAGTATTTTATAAGTCTTTAAAGTAAAAGTCTTATTCTTTTTATACTTATATATAATGATAAATATATATATATATA
>QAPG01001143.1:0-11053 GCA_004366825.1 Colletotrichum spinosum
ATCTATTTTCTAAAGATTCATCTTTTCTTTTCAAACTATTTAATTAGCTTTACGTTTTTCTGATTTTTCCTTATTTATTTTCAAGTCTTTTCTTTTAAACCTTTTTGGTTTTAGGTTTTTTAGATTTTAATTTTTAATCTTTTGAAATTTCTCTATTTTCCCTATATGGTTTTTAGAGTTTTTACTACTTTTTAAACTATAAAAGATTTATTTATCTTATAAATTTTAAGGGGGGGTATTAGAGTTCTAGTTATTTAATTATTACTTATATTTATCCTAATAACGTATTTGAAGTAAATAAAAGCTCAAACATTCTTTATTATTCTTATAACTTTATATTTCCTATTAATTATAGAAAATTAATTATTAAAATTAAGATTATATATTTTAATTATTTAAACCTTAAATTAATCAAATTATAATATTAGAATAGTTAGTAAATAGACTATTTAGTAGCCTAAGCATAATAGAGCTAAGAGTTCTATATAATATAATGTTAATCTTTCTGAAAATAAACTCTATTTAGATATTAATACTACGAAGTTCTCTACTTCCTATAGAACTAGAACTTCCTATTATTATTACTATTTATATCAATATTAGTACTATTTTCAGATATTATTCTGAATGACTTATTCTTTAATAATTGAGAGTTGTTAATTCCCCTTAACCTTTTACTAATTACTTATTACTAGTTTAATATATTCTATTTAAATATTTATTATAACTTCAATATCTATAACCTTAACGTCTTTATTATAAACTAAACCCTACCTACCTCTAAAATAAAGTTTTATATTATTAATACGAAGGTTTTCTACTATTAATATAAGCTAACTTATAATTTCTATATAAGTATAATAGGATTATGTTTTTATTATAGACTAAGCCTTACTTACCCTTAAGATGAGATTTTAAACTACTAATATAAAAGTTTTCTACTACTAATATAAGTTAACTTATAATTTCTATATAAGTATAATAGGATTTAGCTTATTCTTACTAATAAATAATCTTAACATATTAAGTATAACTAATATATAAATAATATTTATATAGATATAAATACTTCTAACATAATTAGATAGCTTTTAAACCTCTTATAATTATATTATTATGATACTTTAAGATATCTAATAACTAATACTATAATAAGATATTAATATTAAGGTATTATCTAATTAATACTTAATCTTTGAAATCTTTAGTTTAATATAGTAACCTATAAGATAACTAGATAATTTTCTTTTGAATATCTATAGGCTATTTATTAATTATAATATTTAGAATAAATTTATTAAGGTTTAATTTGATATACTAATAGTTTTAATTATAATAATTATAATTAGATATTTCTATATTTATCTTATAATTCTTTTNTAGTTTTAATTATAATAATTATAATTAGATATTTCTATATTTATCTTATAATTCTTTTTTTATAAGTTGTTATATAGATTTTAAAGAGCTTTTAGTTTTATTATAAAAGATATAGAAGAATAATAAGTTATAGAGTACTTAGCTTTAAATATTCTATTTTATTCTATCTTTAAGAAGTTTAAAAAGGCTTTTATATTTATAATTTTAGTAGTTACTTTTAGCTATATAAATTAAATTCTAATTTTAATAAAGCTCTCTTTATATAGACTATTACTATAAAGTCTTCAATTATTATAAGATTAAATATTAGAATTAGGAGTATAATTATCTATAATAATCAGTAATTTTATTATTATTTTAACTAGTTATAAATTAGTATTAGTATAAATATTTTTAATAGGTAAGATTTATAGTTTAATCTTCATATAGGGTGAAGAGCTTAGATATTGTTCTAAATATAAAGCAAAAATAACTAAATATTTAACAGAATCTTTAATTTTAACAATAATATGTAATTTAATAGCTAAAGCTAAACGATTACTTTAGAATATTTTAAAGCTTCTTAAAGTAATAGTATTAAAATTAAATATTATATTACTTATAAAATTCTTTTATTATATAAATATCAACGTCTTTAGAAATATTTAAGAGATGAATCATATTAATATATTAATAAGTAAAATATTAGAGTTTTAGTCTTCTTAATTTACTATATAGCTTTCTATAAATATATACCTAAGAGGTTTTTAACTATTTTAAAAAGCATTTAAAGAGTAATTTAAATCTATCTAGTAATTTGATAATATTATAATAGTCTGCTATTTTGAAGACTATTTTGTTCACTATAGGATGAAGATGATATAAATAGTTATAATATTTATAATATCTTTACTTAACTTTTTAAATAGAAGGATTATATCATTTGGAACTATTAAACTAGTAATAAGTAATTAGTAAAAGATTAAGGGGAATTAATAACTGTCAATTATTAAAAAATAAATCATTCAGAATGATATCTGAAAATAGTACTAATATTAATATAAATAGTAATAATAAGAAGAAGTTTAGATTCTATAAGAAGTAGGGAACTTCGTAGTATTAATATCGAAATAGAGTTTATTTTCAGAAAGGTTAACCTTATATTATATAGAACTTTTAGCTTTATTATATTTGAGCTACTAAGTCGTCTGTTTATTAAATACTCTAATATGATAATTTGATTAATTTATAGTATAATTATTTAAGATAGTATAACCTTATCTCTGATAATTGACTTTGTATAATAAGTAGAAAATATAAGGAAAATATAGAGCTATAAGAATAATAGGGTGTACTTAAGCCTTTAAATACCTCAAATAGGTTATGAAAATAAATATAAGTAATAGCTAAATAGTTAGAATTCTAACATTCCTCTTTATAATACATAAGATAAATCAACCTCTTATAATTTAAAAAGTAGTAAAAACTCTAAATACTATATAGGAAGAATAGGGAGAAATCTTTAAAAGATTAAAATCTGAACAACTTCAAGCTTGAACAAAGTTGAAAACAAAAAACTTTAAAATAAAGTAAAAACAATTAGGAACAATCAGAGAAACCTAAAACTAATAAAAGATTAAAAGAAAAAATTAATCTTTAGAAAATAGACTATAAAGACGATCCTTTTTATAAGCGGGCTAAATATTAAAATTAGTTTATAAAGTCCTCTCTATAACACAATTAAATTTAATTTAGCCTGGAAGCTTTATGAAAAACTTTATAATATTATTCTTCATATTAATATAATAGAGATTGATCTAAGTATTTTAAATAAGATCTCTAATATCATAGTAATAGATAGTGATATGCTTAGCTTTTTTATAGAGTTTAGTATTTTCAGCAAGTCCTTTAACTAATCAATTTTCTATAAAGATGATCAGCTTTTTAATAGCTCTAAACCTTAAAGTTTTAATAATAAGATTATAGTTTCTATATAAATAAATAGCATTTTTAATAGTATTTATTGGAGCTATATATTTAGCTTTATAAGTAAATAAAGGTACAATTTTATACTTAATTCAGCTATAATTTATAATATCATAAAAACCTAAATAAAATAGATCAGCTGAAGTAGACTTCAGTTTATTAATATTTCTAGCCTAATCTAAGTCTATGAATCTATAAAGATTTAAAGGATTAATATTATTCCAATTATACAATAACTTATAATTAGGATTCCTTTTTAAATAGCTCTATATTTTATTAAGAATAATAAAATACTCTTTAGAAAGATTTGAAGAAAAATAAGAATAAATAGTAATAATCAGAGTAATATCTAGTTTGGCTTTTAAGGTTTTATATAATAAAGCTCCTATTTCCTTTTAATATTCTAATATCTCCTCTTTTATAGTATTATTCTCATTAATAAAGAATTTGGCTTTACTATTTATTAGAGTATTAAAACTATAGATATTTGTTTTATTAAATTTAATAAGAAGTCTATTAGTTTATTTTAACTAATCTACTTCTATATTTTTATTCCTCCAGTTAATAGTTAAATTATAACTTCAAAAGATATTAAGCCTTCTTAAATCTTAGATTTTCATATCCTTTTCAAGACTATTATAAATATATTCTAACGTGGTAGAATTATTCGCTTTTAGTAGTATACTATTAATATAATATATTAAAATAGCTAAATATCTAATTCTATTCAAAGTTGTATTAAGTATAGATATTCCTTTATTGTAGGGAGATACTTTAAAATTACTCTTATAAAAGGTAGATTTAAGGCTCAAACAGTATAGATCAAAGCTCTATTTTAACCTATATAAAGTTTTATTCAATAAATAAATAGAAAGCTCGTTTTTATGATTAATACTATAATCTAAAGTTTTAGAATTTATATTATAGATATAACTAGTAGGTAATTTAATATATATTTCTTTATCTATATTTATATAAGTAGAAATAGTACTAATCTTATACTGGATTAAAGTCTAGTTAGAATGTATAGATATAGATAATATATATCTATAACTTCTAGATCTATAAGTAGTATTGAAAGTGTCTAAATAATTAATATTAATTCTTGATTAAAACTTCAAATAAACTATTTAGTTTCATATATAGAATTATTAGGATTATAATTATTAAGTTTTATTTTATCAATCTATTTATTCTTCAATATATTAACATTAATCTTTTTAATAAACGAAATATCAAGTAGTAATATAAGTATTTGAATTTCTATAGACTCTATAGATTCAATGTCTTTATTTATAGCCTCAGTTTAGTTATTATTAAATTAAGAAATCTATACTTTTTCAAAGAATAGTTAATCTATTTAGAGCATGAATTGATAATATATATTTAACAATATAAAAGTATGATATTTATTAATAAATAAGTTATTATTATAATTCTATTAATTATAATTAGTATATAAAGCTAAAGGAGGATAGCTTTTAATTATAAGGGGTATATTCTTTTTATATAAATATTGTTTATAGTGTCTTTTAACTTTTATATCAAAAGAAGAGTTTGCTATAGATATAGTAGATACTTGATTAAAAGTCATAATATTATTTATAATTCTATTAGAATGAACTATAGAAAAGCTATTTAGTTCTTTATTAGAAGAAAGACTTAGATCATTATTATTATTATTAACTTTATTAGGAAGAAGAGAATAACTAGTACGTTTGATAGAATTATAAATTCTATTAAACTTAATAATAATTAGATTTTAAAATGAATTATAAGAATTAAATTAAGTAGACTTATTCTCTTTATTAAGTTAATTAAACTTTATGATAATAGTATTATTAAAAGTAAAGTATTCTTCTTTTTATTAAGAATCAAATTCATTTTTAACAGTATTTATATCTTTAAACTCAATAGTATTATAAATTGGAAAGTCCTCAACTAAATAAGTATTATAACTATACGTAATTATAATACCCTTTCCTATTTTTAAATAAGCTTTTTAGAACACTTATTTCTAACTTAATAGTAATAGATACTACTTTATATTTTTATATTATCAATAAAAAATGTTTTCTTTAATTTATATAGAGTTTGAACCTAATAGAAAAATAAGGTATTTTATTATAAATCTACATAGAAGCTAATATAGCTAATTCCTAAAAGTATAAAGATAAATTAGACTTATAGAAAAAGGTTCTAATTCTGTTAATTGTGATTTTTATAGCTTTCCTAATTAAACTATCAAATCTAGAAATCTAAAATAATCTTATATTATAAGTAATAATATTATTAAGATAAATAGTTCTATTTTATCATTAGAGAACTTAAGGTTTTCATTTATATTAACTCCTTTAACTCTCTTATTACTATTACTATTATTAGCTATATTAATAGATTCTTTAAAAATTAAAGTAACTTCTTTAGACCTTTTACTTCTTGATAACCTTCCTCAGATAAATCTATTATATTTATCTATAAATAAGACAGAATATCTTTAGCAATTATGAGTTTCTAGTAAAGTAAGTCTATATAAATCTAAGTTAATATGATTAAAATATATAAATGTCTTAAAGGTATTTAGATTTCTATTAATTATATTAGTAAACTTACCTTTAAAATAGACTTTATAAGTAAATAGTTTATTACTTTTAGAATACTCATAATTAGTATTATTTATCATATCTTTAAATAACTTTCATATAGCCTATTCTATCATACTTTGGTTTTAAATTGTTAATATTAGTAATACTAACATAAAGAACTAATTATTTGAATTAAATAAGAATTCTAAATTTATAGAGATTATAAATTTTAGTTCCTATAAGTAAGAACTTATTTTACTTAAAATTATATTATATAGAGTTACTAAAGAAGATAGATAATAATCCTATTGAATTACGTTTAGATTAATTTAATAAGTTAATATCTAGTTATAGTATATAATAACTATTACATAAAAGATATTGAATATCACTTAAAATAATCTTTAAATTACTTTCTATAGTTAAAGTAATTTCTTTAGTATTCTTCTATTTAATAGGTAAAGAAACCTTCGTTTTATTAACTAAAAGGTTATAACTTATAATTATATAAATAGTAGCTTTAATATTAATAACGAATGAAACAGTTTCAATCTATTTAATAGAACTCCTAACTTATTAAATCTTCTTAGAAATTAAAGTCTTTGAAGTCTTTTTAATAAAAGTCCTTATAAGAAAGAGTTGAATTAGAATTATATTCTTAAACTTAATATCTTCTTCTTTACCTTCTTCTTCCTCTTCTTTAATATTAGACTTATATTATTTAAGACTTCTAGTTATATTATTAGAGATCTTTTGAATTATTTCTTTTTAAGTTAAAATAATATCACATAATTCTCAATTATTAGTTTCATCTTTTTTATGTCTTTTCGTTTTAGAAGGTTTAAAAAGACTTTTATTAACTTTAGATTTTATTTAAATAGGAGCTTTTTTAAAATAAAGATTAAAATAGATTTCTTTAATATAATTAGGTTTCTTACAGTAATTATAAACATATCTTTCTATTTCCTTTAGCGTTTCTTAACAACTTTAGGAGAGGACTATTTAATAATTCCATTCTTAAAACTCTCTTTAATTATCAAATTAATTAAAGAAGTCTAGGTTTTCTTTTGAAATTTATTTAATAAATTAAAAGATAAAGAATTTAATTTATAAGCAATCTGATTAGGTTTAAGACTCTAAATAATTAAAATAGAAAAGCTTTTTTAATGGTTATTCAAACTATTTGGAATATAAGTAATAATATTTTAATTAGATAGTTTAATTGTATTATAGCATTTATAGGAGAAACTATTAATAAGTTCTTTGATCTTAGTTAGATATTCTTCTATAGACCTAACATCATTAAGAGTAACATTAAAAGGCTTTTTATAAGTAAGAAGTTTATTAGAAAGACTAATTAATTTATAGAGCCTTTTAATATAACTTAATATATAAAAGATATTAAGATTATTCTTAATAATCGTTAGAAGACTAGTTTTATAAATTAACTATATACAATCAAGAGTCTTATTGTACTCTTTAGTATGAATTCTAATAATAAGCTTAGTTAAAGTTATGAAAGTATCTTTATTAGTAAGTAAAGTCTTTATATCAATGAACTAAATATTATAATTCTAAGTCTCTTTTCATTTAGGGATAAAGTATAACTTGAGATGACCTATATTTCTAAAGAATAACTTAAAAACATAAAGTAGTTATCTAATAAAGAATTAATTTAAACTTTAAAGTAGAATTGAAATACATAGGGTTTAACTCTAGTAACTATTATTCATTACAAAATTAATAATAGTATAATTTAGTAATAAATTAAAAGATTAATATTCCTATACCCTATAGTAGTCTAAGGTTTAAATCGTATAAGAGATATTTCTTTATAAGAGTTAAAAATAACTTAAGATTCTAATTTATAAAAGTCTTAATAGACCTAAGAGTTAGTTTATAAGAAATCTCTATAGACTTAAGAGTTAGCTTATAAAAAGTCTTAGTAGACTTAAGATATAAGAAACTCTTAACTATTACTATTTAACTATCATTTTTATTAGTCTAATAGTAAGCCTACTATTCCAATTAGTATAATCTCTCTACAAATATATCTAATATTAAACTGAATAATTAATAAGGGGAGTTGATTAGTTGATCAAAATAAATATAAAAGAAATAAGCTATACAGTTTTATAAAAATAGTTAAGAGAAGCTTTGTATAGATAAATAGGTATAGAGAGGTTTAATTCTAATTAATATAGTTTCTAGTATAATCCGAATAAGTATTAATAAAGATATAGACATTAATATTAATAATACGTATAAATAGTGATGTAATATAAAGAAGGAAATTAATATTAAGCTAGACTTCTAATCTATTAAATTAATGATAAGTAACTAGTAAAAGATTAAAGGAAATTAATAACTCTCAATTATTAAAGAATAAGTTATTTAGAATAATATCTAAAAATAGTATTCATACTAATATAAATAGTACTAATAATAAGAAATTTAACTTTTATAGGACGTAGGAAATGTTATAGTATTAATATCTACATAAAGTTTATTTTCAGAAAAACTAACTTTATATTATATAGAGTCTTTAGCTTTATTCTACTTAGACTACTAAGTAGTCTATTTACTAAATAATATAATATTATAATTTAATCGATTCGGAGTATAAATAATTAAAATAATATAATTAGAATTCTAATAATTGATGTTCGATAATAAATAGAAGAAATAGGGAAATATAAAGTTATAAGAGTAATAGAGAATACTCAAGCTTTTAAATACCTAAAGTAGGTTATTAGGATAAATATGAGGAATAGCTAAATAGCTAGAACTCTAAGAAGAATAATAATAATATTAATAATTCTGAGAAATTATATCTAATCTTTTAAATATATCTTAAATACTTTTTAAACCTTTTTGAAAATATTATATCTACTGAATAATATATTAGATTACTTTTCTATAAGGCTAAATCTAAGGTTTACTAAGTAAGACTTATTATAACGTCTTTTTAAGTAGTTAAAAAGGAATAATAATAATATAACTAGTTAATTCTTTTACTTCTAATATTAATATTATAATTCTAATTCTCCTTATAAGCCTTACTAATAAATAGTCTTCTTAATATAAAACTTCTTTATATATAAGAATTATATTATAAATATAATAATCTATAGTTTATAGGTGTTAGTTACATTATACTATAGGGCATATAGTAACTATACGTATTACTATATATATAGCAGTATGCTTTCTACGTCTTACTAGTATTAAATACTAAGTATCTAGTACTAGTTATAGTTAAATATATAGCAGTTAGTAAGTAATTATTATACTATAGATCTAGAGCTTTATATAATACTACATATTATATAATATAATATTAATAATAATAAATAATTAGAATACTAATTTATACTTATATAGTAAGATTATATATAGTATATATTACCTTCGAGATTAATGAATACTAATTAGTAGTTAACTTATCTATTATTATTATACTATAGATTAGTAAGGCTAATTATAATAGAAGAAGTAATTATAAAAAACTATATCTAAAGTTTATATAAAATAAAAGATTATAAGACTAATTATTTAAATACTTTAAATTCTTTTTATTTTAATATTCTAATTAGGATATTCTAAAAAGTATATTAATATCTTAGAAGACTTTTATNTAATATTATAATTAGGATATTCTAAAAAGTATATTAATATCTTAGAAGACTTTTATAAGACTTAAGTAGAAATATTATATTAAAAGTTTTTATTCTAATTAAATTAAAATATACCCCTAGTAGTATTTTCAAAAGGGTTTCTAAATTTATACTTTTGATTATTACTTACTAGAATATATTTAATAAATATAATAAACCTTATTAAACCTCGCTAGACCTTTATAATATTAGAGATTTATAGTATTTCTAATTTCAATCTCTTGAGATTTATATAGCTTCTTGAAATATATTTTTTACTTCTTTTTTATAAAGATAAATAAATCTAATAATCTCCATATTATTCTAATTTTTATAATAATATCTAAATTACTAGTTACTAGAGAAGTATTTATTCTAAATATTCTTTTAGAAAATATAGTTATACTAAGTAGTATCTTTATATTTATAAAGTTCTGTTAATATTTAAATCTAATGCTATTTAGATAGATCTAAAATATTCACTATACAAATCTTATAAATAAAGATATCCTTACGATTTTAATATATTTAATATATTAAATTGCATTTTATAACTATTTAAAATTATATAGCTATAAACTCTTTTAGATATTTAAAGATAACTTTAAAGACTAATCTATTATAATATAATAGCTTATAGATATCCAAATTACTTATTATATTTAAAACTACTTCTTATTCTATAGTATTAAGATTAATATAAATAAGGAAAGGATTTTTAATATTTTATATTAAATTACTTAATAGGATTTATTTATTTTTTAAATATTTGAAGAGATTACTAAAACTAGTAAATATTATATTATTTTTAAAGTAAATATTAAAAGATTTTCTAAGTAGTTTTAAGATTTTATAGAAGATAATGAAGAGATAATACTATCAATCTATAAGGCTAAACTTAAAGTTTAAAAGATTAAATTTACTTTAGCTCCTTTATAAATAGTAGAAAAAGGATAATAATAATATAACTAGTTAATTTATATACTTCTAATATTAATACTATATTTTTAATTCTTTTTATCAGCCTTATTAATATATAATCCTTCTAGTAGAAAACTTTCCTATATATAAGAAGTAAATTATAAATATAATAACTTATAGCTCTTAAGATAATTCAAATATTCCTTATATATTCCTTTTATTATTCTTTTTAATAATACTTTAATTAAATATATTATAAACCTTACAAAGTTCTATAATAGGATAATAAAATATAATAAAAACTTATATAATATTTTAAAGATAAAAGTCTATATATTTTATAATTATTACCTCAAGCTTAATAACTTATACTATATATAAATAGATATCTTTTTAATTATATTTAAAGATTAGATATTTAAATATTGCTTTAAATACTTTAGTAATCTTAATTTTAACTTATAATTTAAATAGATAACTCATTATATAAAAGAAATATTTTAAAAATTATAATTACTAATAGCTATATCTTTCTAATTAGTAAAG
>QAPG01001144.1:0-10908 GCA_004366825.1 Colletotrichum spinosum
ACTAAAGCTATTAGTATATTAGATTAAGTCTTAATAAAGTCATTCTAAATATTATAATTAATAAGTAGTTTATAAATTTTTAAAAGAGAATTGTCTAGCTATCTTATAAGATATTATATTAAACTAGTAATATTAGAGATTAAATATTAATTAGATAACAGTTTAATATTGATATCTTACTATAATACTAGTTATTAGATATTTTAGAATATTATAATAATATAACTATAAGGGTTTTAAAAGCTATCTAGTTATACTAGAAGTATTTATATTTATATAAGTATTATTTATATATTAGTTATATTTGATATATTAAGATTATTTACTAATAAAAGTAAGCTGAGTCTTATTATACGTATATAGAGATTATAAATTAGCTTATATTAATAGTAGAGAAGTTTTATATTAATAATAAAAAGTTTTATTTAAACAGTAAGTAGGGCTTAGTCTATAATAAGGATATTAAGGTTATAGATATTAAGATTATAATAAATATTTAAATAGAATACCTATAGTTAGTAGTAATTAAATATCTTAAGATATTTAAATTATATATAATTATAAGGGTATAAAGACGTAAGGTTATTATAAAAGGAGTTATTAGTTATTCATTATCTATAAAAAGATTTATATAGAGTAAGTATATTAATTGTAGCTATAAGGGGTTTAGCTTTAGATTAACTAGGAGCTAGGTATAGTAATTAGTAGAGAGGTAGGAGGGCTAAAGTTATACTTCAGGGGGTAATATATCTACTAATAGTCGTAGTAGAAAGCAAGCTATCGGCCCCTCCTATTAAGTATTATTATAATTATATTATATCTTCTTTTTATATATAATTATATAGATTTTAGGGGTTTTAATTTTATTCTAAAGAAGGTAAAAGAGTAATAGATTATATGATACTTAATTCTTAAAAAAACGTTTTTTTTTGAGATTTAAAAAGGTTTTCAATTCTACAATCTTTATAATTACTTTTAACTATATATATTAAGTTTTGGTCTGAATCGGCTTTTTACAATTATTATTATTAGATTCTTCTACTATAGAATTCAATATCAAAACTACGAATATAATTATCTATAATAATAGGTAATTGTATTACTATTTTAATTAGTAATAAGCTGGTATTAATATAAATATTATTATTAGATATAATGTATAGTTAAACTTATATATAAGGTAAAGAGTATAGATACTTTTCTAGATATGGAGTAAAAGTAACTAAACATATTAAAATCATAGTAATAGTCAAATAGACTTATCTTGAAACTTATATTATATTATACTTTTAAAGTAGAACTATTATAATACTTCCAAAATGGTAAAAGATTCTTAAGTTAGTATTAAGTTTATAGTTATAAACTTAAACGATAGAAGTATTTCTTAAAATTTCAAACTTTATTGATTATCTATAGAAATCAATAGTTATAATATAACTATAAGACTTATATAATTATTCTACAAAACATGTTATGTCAAATCCTTATACTAATTAATTCTTTATAAGAAAGACTAATAGCTTATTCCTACTATAACTATTAGTGGATATATTATCCTCTAATGTATAACTTTAGCTTTCTTATTTCCCTACTAATTATTATAACTAACTTCTAACTAACTTAAGGTTAAACGTTTTATAGTTATAATAACTAGCATGTCTATTCTATAGTAATCTTTCTAATGATAAAGAACTATTAATCTTTTCTATAATAAATTTATGTCTTTATACCCTTATACTCTTAGATATTTATAATTATTTATATATAATTCTCCTTCTTAACGTAATAGTTTAACGTCTAGCTAGCTTTTACTATTTTATAGTAAGAGTAATAGATTCGAATCCTATACTAGATAACTATAACTAATAGTTATATACTTTCTAGTTATATAAACTAAGTATAGTAATTCCTACTAGCTATTAGTTCTTACTACTAGTTATTTATAACTAGTAACTATTAATAACTAGTAATAGATACTACTAGCTAGCTAGTATTAATATTATAACCCTACTATAATCTTTAATAGAATAACTATAATAGATATAGACTTATATATACCTTCTTTATTCATTACCTATTATGTTAACTAACCATATTCATTATTTAAAATTTCTTCTATTTAAATAGTTCTTTAGTATTAGTAATATCTATAGGGTTTATAAGGCAATACCTAACTACTAAGTATAGCTTCTTTGAAAGAGTCCCGAGAGGCATATGACTTTAAGTAAGATAAAGACTTTTAATACAACCATATTAATATATAATTCAAATATTTTAAAGTATTTAATTATTATTAACTATAAGTATTCTAATTAGATATTCATTATAACCTTAATTGATATCTATAATTTAAATATCTTTACTAAGTTTTAACTAGTCTTAAGATAAGACTTTATACTACTAATAGTGAAGTTTTCCATTCTTCATATAAATTAACTTATTATCTTTAAATAAATATAGTAAAACTTAGCTTATTCTTATTAATAAGTAATCTTAAGATATTAAGTATAGCTAATACATAAATAATATTCATATGAATATAGATACTTCCAATATTATTAAATAGTTTTTAAATTCTTTATAAGTATATTACTATCGTTTTCTACAATATCTAGCAATTAATATCATGATAATATATTAATATTAAAATGTTATCTAATCAATACCTTACTTCTAATATTATCAACTAAGTCTAATAAATTAGAAATTGACTAGATAATATATTTTAGATATTTATAAGTTATTTATCAACTATACTACTTAAGATAAGTATATTAAAGTTTATTTTAATAAAATAATAGTCTGATTATAATAAGTATAGTTATATATCTCAGTATTTATTCTATATTATTCTTTTTATAAATAGTTATATAAATTCTACGAAACTTTTAATTTCATCATAAGCAGTATAGAGAAGTAATATATTATAGATTACTTAACTCTTAGTATTCTATTGTATTACATTTATAAGAAATTCATAAAAAGTCTTAACTTTATCATCTTAATGCTTACTTCTAGCTATATATATTAAGCTTTAGGTTTAATAAACTTCTCTCTACTTATTATTATAAGTCTTCTATTGTTATAAAACTAAACATTAATACTGGAAGTATACTTATCTTCAATAATAAGTAATTTTATTACTATTTTAATTAGTAATAAATTAGTATCAATATAAATACTATTATTAAGTAAAACGTATAGTTAAATCTATATATAGGGTAATGAGTTTAGATATTATTCTAAGTATAGTATAATAGTAATTCAATTAATTATATAAAAAGCTGAGGCCTGATGTTACGAAATAAGTAGTAATAGGTAGGTTAATACTGTCCTTTTAGGCTAGGCAAGCCGTTTTTAAATTACAAGCAGCTAAAAGGTGGTTTTATTTAATGAATATTAATATATGAGAAAAGAAAGCTGCTATATATAACTACTATTTATAGACTTTTGTAGTGATAGAACGGCTAATTATATTACTATATACGTTTATATAATCTTTAGAAACTATTCTATACTACCTAAGGTTTCGTTTATAATATAAGTTATATATATAGAAATATAGACTATAGATTGATATTTATAATATCTATCTCATTAGTAGTACTAAGAGATATAGAACTTTTATATTATTCTGCTTTTTAGATCTCAGAATACTATTTTAGTAATCAAAGTATTTTTGAGATTATAAATCCATAGATAAAGTACTTTTTACTCAACATATTATTCTAAACTTTTCCTTCTTTCTTTCTGCTACTATAAATTTTAATTTAGAGGAATTTGTTTTATTTATTTATTCGGGTTATTATAGCCTAAGAGGCTGGCGTCTGTTCTACTGAGTATTTTAACTTCAAGTTATTCTAATATAATATAATTAATATAATTTTATATCTAATATTTTACGACACTTTTGGAATAGAAATACTATTGAATGATTAGATATTATATAAAATATATTACTTTAATATAATACTATAAAAGTCTTAAAAGTCTCTTTTCTTCTAATAATATTACTTAGAAGTAAAGTTTAAATATTTTAACTTTAGATTTATTATTAAAAGACTATATTACTAGCTTAAAAAGGATATTATCCTCTTCTTTTATATGGTGACTCTATATTATCTTACTCTTTAAAATATATTTCTAAAACACTTATATTTCTAAGAGACGTTTGAAAGAAATATTACTTTGAGATAAGTAAGAATATATAGTAATTTCTTGAAATTAAAACTACTTCAAATTAGATAGTATAAGAGCTATAGTCTTTATAAGTAATATAAATATTGAAGTTCTTTGAATGCCTTATAGAATATGTATAGTATATAGAATAGTTTAAGATTACTCTAAAAACAAAATGGTTCTATTATAATATCATCAAATTTCTTATATAGAAGTTAAATACTACGAATAAAATATTAGCTTTATCAATTATGGTGTAATAATAAAACTAGATACTACTTATATATTAAACTAATTATTGTATATTTATTGAAGCTCTTGATATAATTATTATATGAAAGCTAAATAAATCACATAGTATCTTAGTAAAATAGATGATTTCTTTTTTATATTTAATTATAAATTAATTATTTATTCAATATATTTATCATCATCATAAACATCAGTTTCAGAAATAATAGTAATTAATATTGGTTATATTAAAGGTCTCTGATTTATTTAAAGTTATATGCCTCTCGGGGTTTTTTTAAAGGTAGTTATACCTTATAGTTAGCTCTTACCTTATATATTCTATAAATAATACTAGTTTCTAAAGAACTATTTAAATAGAAGAAACTTTAGGTAGTAATAATATAGTTAGTTAATATAATTACTAATAAATATAGAAGATATATTATAAAGGGAAAGTATAGGCCTATATCTATTATAATTACTTCTTTAAAGGATTACAATAAGTTATTATATAATACTTACTACTAGTTAGTATTACCTATTGCTAGCTATTAATAGTCGCTAGCTATTAATAACTATTAGTAAGAACTAATAGCTAGTAGTAGTTATTATACTTAGTTTATATAACTAGAAGGTTTATAATTACTAGTCGTACTTACTTACTATAGGATTTAAACCTACTACTCTTATTATAAAATAGTAAAAGCTAGCTAGATATTAAACTACTATATCAAGCGGGTTAGAAATAATAGTAATAATATAAAAGATTCTAGATATATCTTATATGTTTTTTTGCAAAGTTAAGAATATAGTAATTTAATAATCAAAGTATTATTATTACTTTAATTATTAAGATAAAGTTTTTGATATCAGTCAAAGCTATTTAAAAAGCTCTTATCACTAGCTATTCTATTTTTACATGTTAAGTAGAATTTATAGTAATTATATTAAATAAACAATAATATAAGCTTTCTCTAACGGGTTGAACTTAATCTTATAATTAGTAAATAATGTACTCTATAACTACTAAAATAATATAATTATAAATAGAATTATAATATAGAAACTTATATAAATACTTACTATAGTAAGAAACTTAATAAATAAATATCAACCTCAGATATATACCTCTTAGAAATCTTATAATTAATAATTTCATAAAGTTTTTCTAGAATTACTAGTTACATTTCTTTATTTCTTATATTTATCTAATGAATTAATCAAATTACTTAACATTATAATGAGAAAAACAATTTTAAGAAAAACTTGTAGTTTTTAATAGTTCTAATCAAGCTTCTACTATTAAATAGAATTTAAAAATATATATAAAGATTAGTTTATAAGTAAAGCTTTAAAAGTTAGAAGAATATACTAAAAGAAATATATTTAAAAGACAAGGTTTATACTAATTAAATCTTAGGTATTAGTACTATCTCTACAGGCTTTATTTTACTTAAACCGTATAAAATAGATCCTCACGCGGCACATATAGCCATATTTAGTTACACAGATTACACACCAGATTTTACCCCCTAATTACGTGCAACAATACCAACCTCACATGACATCAAGAGGCCACCAGCGCAAACCTGACACGACTTAGTGTTGTCAACCAAAACAACAGCAACAAATAAGACAGCGACGACGACGACGATAAGCACACCGCGTAGCCAGCGGGGTTCTCACGATTTCGCCTTCACGACGGGACGCAAATACAATCCGGCTATCCTTCGACGCAATGGGTGCTCTACTCTCTCTGCCACTGGTCGCGGTTCCAAGTGTGGGCACAGTATGTCAATGCCGCTGCCCAACTCAAGTGTGCATTGATCAGAAGCGACTGGCCACTGTCTGACACTTTGTAGGCTGTAGGCTTCGCCGCCAGTTGTTGCGGCGCTGCAACATGTTCAGCCGTGTGTAGCGTCTGTGGAAAATGCGGGAATAGGTGTGTGCACATATCGAAGATTGGCAACAACAAGTTGAGCTAACTTTCACGTGCCGAAGTGTTGCTACCCGTATCGGATACGCGTTAATACTCCTCATCAACTCGATACTGTCCTGGATTATGCTTACCCCATGGGCAATCAACAAGTTGGAACATCTTATGCTCGACTATGTCAAGATTGGCTGTCCTACGGGCAAATGCTACGGCTGGATGGCTGTGCATCGGTTTAACTTCGCCCTTGGTCTCTTTCACCTTATCTTCGCCAGCCTCCTGTTTGGCGTGTCTTCCTCGAAAAGCCCGCGTGCCGCGATCCAAAACGGCTACTGGGGTCCCAAAATTATTGCTTGGTTATCCCTCATCGGCTTGTCCTTCTTGATCCCCGACGATTTTTTTCAACTTTGGGGATCATATGTAGCTCAGGTTGGGGGCATGTTATTTCTCGTCCTTGGTCTCATCTTGCTGGTCGACCTTGCCCATAATTGGGCCGAATACTGCCTCGAACAAATCGAGGAGACCGATTCCAAAGCGTGGCGCACTGTGCTCATCGCCTCTACGCTGGGCATGTACTTGGCTTCGCTCGCCATGACGGTTGTGCAATACATATTTTTCGCGAAGGAGGGTTGCAGCATGAATCAGGCTGCCATTACCATCAATCTATTGCTCTGGATTGGCATCTCTTTCATTTCTGTTCACCCCACGATTCAAGAACACAATCCCAAAGCTGGTCTTGCGCAGGGTGCCATGGTCGCTGTCTACTGCACATATCTCACAATGTCGGCTGTTTCCATGGAACCGGATGACAAGCAGTGCAACCCTCTCATGAACGGGCAGGGTACACGGACCACCTCGATCATTATCGGCGCCGTCGTCACAATGCTCACCATCGCATACACTACCACAAGAGCCGCCACCCAGAGCCTGGGGCTGGGCTCTCCTGGGGGTGTTAGGCTCGTCGACGAAGATGAGCATGATCTTGTTACGCAGCAGCCCAGCGCCCACAAACAGATGCGTGCCGAGGCACTACGCCGAGCGGTGGAAGAAGGCAGTCTACCAGCTGACGCTCTACTATCCGATGACGACAGCGAAGCTGGAGAGAGCCGTATGCCTGGCGACGACGAGAGGACTACGACCCAGTACAACTACAGCGTCTTCCACATTATTTTCTTCCTGGCTACCACATGGATTGCCACCCTTCTTACTCAGAGCTGGAAAGACTACGAGGACGGCAACTTTGCTCCCGTCGGCCGTTCTTACTGGGCCAGCTGGGTTAAGATCGTAAGCGCCTGGGTCTGTTACGCAATATATGCGTGGACACTGGCTGCACCTGTGATACTGCCAGATCGATTCGATTTTTCTTAGCATTAATGTATCATTCTCACGTGTCGTGGCATCAGGGAATGCAGCAATTTATGATCCATGTCACCTCGTTTGCTATTGAACTTCGTCCATCACACCGTCCGCGTTGAGATTGAGCATATATCGCTTCGGTGTGGAGGGATTGATTACTATGTGGGGAAGGTATTCTGAGCGTCAGAGTGTGGTGCGACTATACAAAGTAACATTGGTGGCACGAAGGCTAGCACAGTTGGCGCGCGTTGATAGTTTATTTGTGTGCTTCACTGGATGTGCTCGAAAGTGCGTCACCCTCGGCGCGCTACGTTTGCTTCAAATGCTCCGTGGTCGCAAAGCGGAATACCCCTTATCACTACTCCCCAAGGATTGCAACGGTTCGCCCATGGGAAGCTGTTGGACGACAAGGGAATGAGTGTCGCAACATACAGCACAGTACGGATACAGTCAGACTACTTCCATCTCCGGCCGATTTCCTTTCGCTAGCATAGAAAAGGGCAAGAAACACAAATCTTGCAGTCATCTTCCATGCGCACTCACATACCCGTCTCGGCCGTCTCGGGAAGGGCTTCACCGGTGTACTGGGCGGATTGAGTTGTGAGGAAGCCATCTAGTGTCACGTTGACCGCTCCCGCCTGGACCAGCTGTGCAACGTTAGCGACTGGTAATTGATTCTTCGCTCTCATAGATCCAACTTACAGCTCGCGACAGATCATCGATCAAGTCAGCGACATCTTCAATTCCAACGCATAGGCGAATCAGGTCTTCCGGCATCTGCCTCTCCTTTCGGGTCTTGGCATCGATGCTGGCATGACTCATCTGACACGGCATGCTAATAAGGCTATTGACGCAGCCGAAGCTAACACTGATACTGTACAGTTTTGCCGCCTCGACAATCCTCTCAGACAGAGAGGCGTCTCCGGTCTCAAAAGAGAGGACAGCGCCGGCGCCGCGCGCCATAGACCAGTGAAGTTCGTATTGAGGATGCGATTTGAGCCCAGGGTATCGGACTTTGAACCCGTGGGACTGAAGGAATTCGGCTATTTGCTGGGCGTTGGACTGCTGTTTCTCCATGCGAATGGCCAACGTTTTGATGCCTCTCATCAACAGAAATGAATCATTTGGCGAAAGACCGCACCCAGTAGCATTGATGGTGAAGTAAAGCTTATCGCCAATCGCCGGATCGTTGACACCTATCACACCAGCCATTATGTCGTGGTGCCCCGACAAATATTTGGTGCCGGACTCATAGACAATGTCAGCACCAATGTCAAGAGGGTTCAAGAGCATGGGTGAGAGCATGGTGTTGTCGACGACAACCAAGGCCTTGTTGTTTGCCTCGTGTACAGACTTCGCAATGGCGGGAATGTCGACAATCTTGATCAAGGGGTTGGTGGGCGTCTCGAGGAGAACCATGGCTGTCTTGTCGGATATGACTTCGCGGACAGAATCGACATGAGTAGTATCAACGTGATGTACGACGATGCCCTGATTGGACGATAAATAGGTGAGCAGTCGGTTGGTTCCACCGTAGAGATCGTCACCTGTGATGACCTCGTCGCCCGGTCGCAGCAAGCGGGTAATGACATCCAGAGCGCCCATGCCAGATCCGACGGCCAGAGCTCTTGCTGCATTCATGATCTTGGCTAGATGACGCTCCAAATGGGTTCGGGTGGGATTGCCCGACCTGGTGTAGTCATATTGGTTACCGCCAGTGGCACTTGTTTGCTTGAAAGTGGCAGACTGGTAAATGGGAACACTGGATGCACCGTATTGATCGTTGCTCTCGGTGTAAACCAACTCTGTAGCGAGAGCGTACCGACGTCGGCCATTGCGGGGGCTCGACGGCGCGGGGGAGGGTGGAAGGTTGTGCCCCTCTAGATCGAATCGTTTGAGCGGGCTGCCAGGTTTGGCTAGAGCGGCGTTGTTGAGCGTTGTGTTCATGACTAGGCAATACCAAGTGGCGATGGCGGGGGACTATGACAGGCTATTGTAGTTGAAAAAAGGGCTTCCGGGTGATGCTGGCTGTGGTAGTACAGAAGACTGGTTGGACCTGATGCTTTTCGCCGTGGTAGGTGGGAATCACGTCCTGGTCGAAAAGGTCGTCCAACAGGAGCGATTGAACTGTGGAACAAGTTGAGTGGAGTACTCTACCGCTGGCCTCGTGTTGAGCCAGACTTCTCGCCGCGAACAGACTGAATTGCGTGGCAAATCAACCGCCTTTTGCAGCACCGGCGTACTCGAGTAGGAAGACCTTGACTTTGAAGTGAATAGAAACGTTGCAGGTTAGATGAAGTGGTAAAAAGGTGTGAAAACGTCAAGAAAACTGGCCGATGGCGGGGGTTTGATCTGTGGGAGACGATTCCTGACCACAACCGCAGATAGCATGACTGTGGTGCAATTTGGAGTGAAATGGCCATTGGGCGAAGGTGCAGCTGTGGGGCGTAGGATGATGACGTGATTTGCCATTGAGGTACGGAGTACATGAGCCTATGTGGGTTGGCAGAAAATTGTTGCATGTAATTAGGGGGTAAAATCTGGTGTGTATTATGTGTAACTAAATGTGGCTACACGTGTTGCATGTAATTAGGGGGCAAAATCTCGTGTGTATTGTCTGTAACTAAACGTGGCCACGCGCGCCACATGAGGCTCTATTTCGAGTGGGTTAAGTAGGGTAAGGCCTGTGGAGATAGCGCTAGCACCTGAGGTTTATCTAGTATAAACTCTACCTCTTAAGTATATTATTCTTAATATACCCCCCTAGTTTTAAAAGTTCTACCTATAAGCTAACTTTTTAAATAATATTAGTTAAACTCTTAATTTATATCTTATAAGAAGCTTTTTTTATTATTTTATTACTCTTATTAAACTTCTATTTCTATAGTAAGAAGAATAATACTATTTATAAGCTATTTAAATATTTTTTATTAATTAGAGAGTACTTCTTAAGTTTTTATTAAGGTTTTTAATTATTAGAAGTCTTTTTTAAAGTTTTTCTTCTTATTATAATTTTAAATAGTTTAATTAATCTATTATATTAATCTAAATAATAAAAATATTAAACTAATAATTCTAAAGACGTTTTATAAAACTATTAACTATAAAGTTTCCTAAAAGTATATATTTAATTTTAAAATATTCCTATTAAACTTCTTATTATAATTAGTAGTTATAAATATCTATATACTATAATTTTATATATAGTT
>QAPG01001145.1:0-10960 GCA_004366825.1 Colletotrichum spinosum
TTTATAATTTAAATAAGGAAATAGGAAAAATATTATATATCTAATAGTATTATTCTAATAAATATATTCTATATATTTATTTTCCTATTCTTTCTACTACTAAAACTTTAATATATTTTAATACTAACTTCTTATATTTTAATTTAAAATTTTTTATTAATAGCCTAATAACTACTTTCTAATTATATATATATAATTAATATTATAACTTATATATTTTCACCTAATTTCTAATTACTATTTATTAATATTCTACTATTTAGCAATATATTTAGCTAATATAAGTAACCTACTTAATAATACTTTATATTATTAAGTCTTTTTTTATTATATATTTAACTATTTTTAAATAGAACCTATATAGTCTTTCTATTAATAAATACTTAGTAGTATTATATCTACTATTATTATATATAAATATAACTTCTCTTAATTATACTATTCAAATAGTAGGTTAACTATGAGTAAATACATTAAGGTAATATTCTAATATTTAGTATATTTACTCTATTTAACTATTTATTTATAAGTAGTATACTATTAATAATTATTACTTAATTAGTCATTTTACTATAAATCCTTCCTAAAATTAATTTAAAAAGAATTTATCCTTATTATTAATAATATCTTTTAGAATACTAAATTAATATTCTACTTTTTATAGAATATTACTATTAGGTCTATAGTTATTATCTTCTCTATTATTAGAATAATATTATAGATTTTATAAACCTATTTGTAATAATCAGAATTATATAATATATATTACTATTTCTATAAATACTCTCTAGAGGTCTTATAATAAAATCTATATTAATTTCCTAAAGTAATTCTATTAAAGCAGATAAAAATTATATCGAACTATATAGCTTATACTTTAATATTTTAATTCTTTAATATAAGAATAAGTATAGCACCAAAACTATTATATAACTATACTAACTTATATAAAACCTAACCACTCTATTTATACGTATTTAACTACTTTACTCTAGTTTAAATAGATCATACCTTTTAATAACCTATATTCAAACTGTATACTATATTACTTATTTATTATAATTATAAGCCTAATGTTATTTGATTTGACTCTAAACTACTATTAATTAAATAACATAAAAGAAATCCTTTTCAATCCATCTTATTAGTTCTTCAATAAACTATTTAACAATAGTATACTTAACTACTAATTCTTTTAAAATAATAGTAAAGTTATTTAATAGATTTAACTTTTACTATTAGTATATTATACTATAATCTTATATAATAAGCCGAAATATCTAGAAATACTTTAATCTAAATATTAAACTAAACCTTAATATTTTAAAGCTAATTAATCTACTTAACTTCAATATATAACTTATCTAAGAGAATACTACTTACTAAATAACTATAAATACTAAACTTTTTACTCCTAATGCTCAAGATATTTTTAACTACTATATAATAGATCTTAAATTTCAAATAGTTTAGAAATCTAACTATAAAGAAATAAAGAAATATTATAATATATTTTAGATATAAGTTAATACTATTAGAGTTCTAGCTATTTAGCTATTACTCATATTTATCCTAATAACCTATTTTAAGTAAATAAAGGCTTAAGTATTCTTTGTTACTCTTATAACTTTATATTTTCTATTTATTATAGAAAATTAATTATTAGAGTTAAGGTTATACTATTTTAATTATTTATATTTTAAATTGATCAAACTATAATATTAGAATATTTAGTAAACAGATTATCTAGTAGCCTAAGTATAATAGAGCTGAGAGTTCTATATAACATAAGGTTAACCTTTCTGAAAATAAACTCTATTTAGATATTAATACTACGAAGTTCCCTACTTCTTATAGAACTAGAACTTCCTATTATTATTACTATTTATATTAATATTAGTACTATTTTTAGATATTATTCTGAATGACTTATTCTTTAATGATTGAGAGTTGTTAATTCCCCTTAACTTTTTATTAGTTACCTATTACTAGTTTAACAAAACTACTTCTAATAATACCTTTTACTACAAATTCTAATTAAACTATACTGAAAAGAATTCATACTTACTAAATAAAAATCAATTCAATTCTTTATATTATAATTATAATATAACTAGATACTTCATTTATATATTCTTAACTTTTAAGATATTTTATAAATCCTTCTTAAATATATCAGAATATAGTTAATTATATAACTTAATACTTCTATAGGATAAGATTCTTAATACTATGGTTTCAAAACTCGGGGAGTATTAATAAAATACTTTAAATACTCCTAATTACTAGAAATACTTCTTTTACAAGTTATAAAAAAACTTAAAAACCAAATTATAGCTATATTATCTCTTTATTTAGAAAATTGAATTTAATAGAAAGGTACTTAATAAAAGATTATTATAATATTAATAACTAAAATAAAACTTCTTAATTTTAAATATATTTTGAAAGAAATTATAATACTAAAAAGACTATTTCGAGGTATTAAGCTTAATTCTAGAAATATTTAAAGAATCTATTGTAATAACTACTAATCTATTAGATTAATAATTCTCAATAGGAAGTACTTATCTATTAAATTATAATATCTAGATATTCAATAAATATAACTATACTAAGAATATTTAAATACTAGTTTTCAAATTCTCTATATACCTATAGATCTAATACTAGTAGATAGACGTATAAAGAATTTAACTTAAGTAAAGTCTAAATACTTTTAAATATTTCTTAATTTTATAGATCTATAAATAATATTTTTAAAACTATCCAAAATAAACTCATAAGCCTCCTAAAGCTATTTCTCATTATTTAAATAATACATATAAGTAATTTAAATTCCTAAAGTTTAACTATTTAATATAAAATCTTAACTATATTTATATAAAGAGTTAAAAACAGTAGAGCTCCTTAAATTATTTATAAAAAATAAAGTTTTCTATCTAAACCTATATCTAATTTAAAATATTAGGTTAAATATAGTACTAAAGTAGCTAAAGCTGTACTAATAAGTAACTAAGTAGTTAACTTACTTATTTAGACTAATAAGATTAGAAGGATTATTATATAGATTTATCTTTATATTATATAGTATATATATATATTATATACTAAAGAGATAAATCTATATAATAATCCTTTTGTTCTTATTAGTCTAAATAAGTAAGGCGACTACTTAGTTACTTTTTACTACAGCTTTAGCTACTTTAGTACTATATTTAACCCGATGTTTATTTAGTAAGAAAATTAGTAATATTATAGAATAATAAATATTAAATATTCTAATAATAGAAAGAATATAATTAAGCATTTAAACTTTATATAATATATTATTATTCCTAAAGTTATCTCCTAGTTATTACTCTTATAATAAGATATTTAGGTTTAAAAGATTAAAATATCTTATAATATGTTAAAATCGTATTTTAAAAGTATAAATTATTTATCATACTAAGGTAAT
Source organism: Colletotrichum spinosum (assembly GCA_004366825.1). Lineage (NCBI taxonomy): Eukaryota > Fungi > Ascomycota > Sordariomycetes > Glomerellales > Glomerellaceae > Colletotrichum > Colletotrichum spinosum. The sequence continues at coordinate 3,461 of QAPG01001145.1, forward strand.
TATACAAATTAATAACCTATATTACTATATCTTCTTCTATATAATAGTATCAATATTACAATACTTTATTTAAATATCTATAGATTTAAATTATTGTTTATATTTAATTTGAATATTTATGTTAATATTCTTTAGTTCTTAAAATGAAGAAATTATAAAGAATTATATAAATTTTTCAATCTTTCTTTATAAAATCTATAATATCTCTTATAAAGATTTCTGTAATGATATTTGTTAAAAGTTATTAATCCATTTTATGGTTTATTTTCATAAGGATAGAATTCTTAGGAATATTTAATTTGAATATTTTAAAGAACTTATTAGTACTATTTAGTATTTAGAAACCTACTTAGGAGTAACTCTTAAAGAAGCTTTAAAAAGAAGTTTTATTATATAGTTACTTTAGGGTTAAAATAATCTTTTAAGTTATAAGATTTAGGTTTTTTTTAAAAAGTAATATATTAAATAAACTACTAATTAGCTTTCTGAAGAATTAAAAAAGAGGTATTTTTAATACATATTTTAATATTTGAAATATATCAAATTGTTATAATATATATTCTTTAGCCTAATAGCTCTTTAGTATTATAAGACTTTTAATTATTATATATACTTAGGAGGCAAAATCTAATATATACTATATATAACTAAACATAGTTTTATATATTATATAAAGCTCTATTTCAAGTAGTTTAAATAAAGCGAAACTTATAGAAATAACGCTAGCGCCTGAGGTTTAGCTAGTATAAACTCTACTCCTTAAGCATATTATTCCTAATACTACTATTAGGTTAGTAAATATTAAGTAAGATTTACTATCTTAATAAAATATTATATAGCTTTCAAACGTCTCCTCCCTTATAGTAATACTACTTAGAAGTAAACTTTAAATATTTTAATTTCAAATTTATTATAAGAGAATTATATTACTAATTTAAAAAAAGTATTATCTTCTTCTTCTATATTAATAACTATATATTCTCTTTCCCTTCGAAGAATACTTCTAAAATTCTTATATTATCAATAGACGTTTAAGAAAAATATTATCTCAAGAAAGGTAAAGATTTATAAGAATCTCTTAATATTACAATTATTTGAAATCAAATAGTATAATAACTATAGTTCTTATTGTTAGATTTATTCTAATATATAAAGAACTTCTACTTCTATTTATTCTAGTAGACGAAATAGGAAGTTATACACTATCTCTATATAACTAAATTATATAAAAACTGCTCTATAAATACATACTCATTTTACCTTTTTACTCCTAGTAGTTCTTAAGTAAATGAAGTAAAGGCATAGAGGTTCATTCGTTTACAAGATACTAGAAGTAGTTTAAGCCATATACGTTATAATTATAACGTATTATATACTATAGCTACAGTAGCCTATATATTACACTAAGGCATATATATTATAGTTATTATAATCTATATACTATAACTATAGTAGCCTATATACTATAGCTATACCTAGAACTCTAGTAGTATGAATAGAACTCCAAAATAAACCCTCTTTATAAGAACCTTAATATATCTATAAATAGAAATTCGAAATAAGAAATAATACTATTAATTAAATTACTATTTCACCTTCTATTTAACTATTATTATTAAGAATATTTTAAATAAGTCTCTATATTAAGAAAGCTACTTTTATTACATCATATTCCTCCTAAATTTATAGTTATCTATAATAATAACTTAACTATTAATTTACTTACCTATCTATTTATTCTGATAAGTTGTAAACCTAACTTCTTTCAACCTAAAGATTTTATATTCTATTTTTTAAATAATTACCCTTCTTTTCTATTTATAAAAATCGAGTATTATAATAAAATCTATAGAAATCTCTACCTTTTTACTACTTTTATAGAAACTGAATATTCTATGAGAATTACTTTATTTCTACGAAAAGTTAAATTTATTCAATAAGTTATTCTAATACTTGAAAACCTGATTTTTCCACTTATCTTAGCTTCTTTTAATTCTTTAAATATTTAAGATTTACTCTTAATCAATTATTCTTTTAAATTACTTCTAAGTTTATTTCCTCTTTAGTTTCAAATTATTTTAACAGTAAAAGGATTAATATATATAGAAAAGCAACTCTTTTTATCTTAAACTTTACCTTAATCTTAAATTAATTTTATCAAGAAAAGATTTAAATTTATTTCAAAAAGAAAAAGAAAATACTAAAATTTAAATCTCTAATGTTTAGATTTATTCTTTTAGTCATATTTTTATTTCAAATTGGAAAAAGGAACTTAATCTTCTATTTCTATCCTTTTACAAAATATAGTATTCTTCTACACTATATACTATAAGATCTGTTTGGCTTTTTAGAAAAACCCTTTATATTATATATATTTTAATGATGTATTTTATTCTAATAAAAATAGGTAGTTCTAGAAAGATTACTATCTCTATACTAGTAAGACGTAGTAATTATAGAATCTAATCTAATAATATTAAAACTTTACTTATTAATGAAAGTATTTTTATGGATATTATCTAACTTATTACTTCTAAAAATAAAAATAAAGATAAAAAAGCTTTAAATTACATATAACTATACTATCAATATAGCTTTCTTCGGATAATAAAAAATAGTATAGATACTTTCTAAATATTTAAATATTTCTAAGAACTCTATAAACCCTTGGGATGTACTAATGAATTCTTAACTTATAAAGAACTTCTAATACTACTTTCAGTAATTTTAGTAATATAGAAGGGGTTTTAAGTAGAATTAAAAGATTAACTAATAATCTATTTTATAATAAATTAGAATTACTTAAATAAGTAGTTATAATATATATTTTAAATAGCCTTAACTCTAATTATAAAGGTTTGTTACTTTTAAAATTTAGAGCTTTAAGTCTAATAAAGAAACCTATATTTTAAATTCTTTATTTTCTAATTTATTAAACAGATCTAAATGAAGAAATAATACTTCAATGAATTATACTAAGAATACTAAGAAATAAAAAGAATTTTAAAATTACTAAAAGACTATTTAAAAAATAAAAAAGAATCTTTTATAAGAATTTTAAAAAGAATAATTATACTAAAGGGAATTACGCCTATTTTTATCTAGACAAAACGCTAAATTAAGAGAAGGATATCCCTATAAAAAGTAATAATACAAATAAGAGAAAGTCTAAAGAAAAGAATTCAAAATCTATTAATATTACTTCAATTAGAACTAAAGAAAATAATAAAATAGAAGATAAAGTATTAAAAGGTAAAAAAAGTCTTAAATCTAAAGAATTTATTTCTCAAGATATAGATATTAATCTATTTTCTAAAGAAGATGAAATATTCAAAAATATAAGAATTATCTAAAAACCCTATATAAAAAGAAATAATAATAATAATAAAACTCTAAGCTTTTTAATAAATTAATAGACTATTAGAAATTCTAGGAATTTAATTAAAGAAAGAAATTTATAAAACTATTTTCTTTACTTAGATAGAACTACTACCATTTATATAGTTAAAAGTAAATCTAATTTATTTAATATGAGACTAGTTTTAAAATAGATTAAATAGGAAGAGTCTATATACCTTATAGCTAGAATAATAAGAAATTTAAAAATATCTCTAGAAATCGAACTTTTATATTAAAGAGAATCTATTATATTTTAGAATCAAGAGTTAATCTATTATCTTAAAATAAACTTAGTACTATAAGAATTATATCGATTTACTAAAAAGAACCTATACTATATAATATAGTAAATAATTCTATTTTAATAGTAGGATTTAAGAAAAGTAATTTCTATAGATTTAATATTCCTATTTTATAAAAAGAAACTATTCTTTCTATTTATAAAACCTATATTAAAAGAAGTTTTATGAATAATATTAATAACAATAATAACAAATAGAAGTAAAATCTTCAACATTTAGATTATATTAATTTAGATTTATATAAACTTATAATTCTTATAATATATAATAGATTTCATAGATTTATTCTATTTATTAATAAGTTAACTAGGTTTACTTAGGGATTTTTATTAAAAACTAAATTAGCTGAAGAGGTTTTAAAAGTCTTTCTTGAATTTAAAGAATTAGTTAATAGTAATAATAATAAAAGAAAAACAAAAGAATTTAATACTAATAGAAGTAATAAATTTACTNTAGGTTTACTTAGGGATTTTTATTAAAAACTAAATTAGCTGAAGAGGTTTTAAAAGTCTTTCTTGAATTTAAAGAATTAGTTAATAGTAATAATAATAAAAGAAAAACAAAAGAATTTAATACTAATAGAAGTAATAAATTTACTAATAAAAGAATAAAAGAAATTTATTCTTATTCTAGTATTATTTATAATATAAGACCTCTTAATACTTATAAACCTAATAGTTAAACAAGAAGAATAATAAGAACTCTAATTAATAAGAATTAGAACTCTAATTTATTACTTAAATTTTTCCTTATTATACATAGGGGAACGTTTTAATAGCTTCTATATATATATATATAATAGAACCCCTTATAGTTCTATAATTTTGAAGACTTCTTATAAACTAAAAAATAGAATAAAACCTAATATTAATAATATCAAATTTTAGGGTAACCTCTATTATTATAAAAATAAAGATTCTAATACTAAAAGATTAGATATAAGAACTTAAAAAAAAGCTATCATAATATATAGAAATAATACTTATAAAATTTAAGATTTTAATAGAATAAGAACTATATAATCTAGAAATATAAAGATCCTAAAAATATTTTTTATACTTTAGGAAAAGAGTTACCTTTATCTATTAATTTAAAAAAGAACTCTGATAATTATAAATCTAATTAGCCTAATAATAATCTTATTTTAAATCTAGCTAAGTCTATTTCTAGTTAAAATTAAAATAATAATACTAATAATAATAACTCTTTAATAAATCCAACTACTAAAGTTCAAGATATAACTAAAATACTTTCAGAAGACAATTTGAATATTGAAATAATTAAAAGTAATAGAATATTAGAACTAAATATAGAAAGTAATAATAATATTTAGAGAAAATTCAATCTATATATCAATTTACCTATTATATTAGATAAAGCTAAAAAGGATTATAAAACCTATAAAGAAAGTACCTTTTGTACTATTTTAAACTATTCTAATTTAAATAGTTATATAAGATTATATAGAAATACTAATAAAAATAATCAAGCTTTTTATATTTTATTAAAAAATGAAATAAAACAACCTACTTCTGTTATTTAAATATGTAAATCTCCTAAATATAAAGATTAGATTCTTACTATAATAAAAGGAATAGAACAAATAAAATCTATAAATAATTAGAAAATAATACTTCTATCTACTATTAATGTTAAAAATATTAATATTGTAAGTAGTAGATAGGTTGATAAATTAAAACTAAATAATATAACCAAAAGACTATATATAAAACTAAATAAATAACTTAAGGCTATAATCAATATTCAAGTATCAATTATTTAGAAACCTTTAGTACGACTTATAAGCCTAAAGGTTAGAAATATATAATAATTCGTTCTATTTAATTAAGATAGATTTTAATATAATATAACATTACTATAATATCTATTTATACTAATATTGATAAACCTATATATATTTATCTACTAACTAGATTCTATTTTAATAAAACAAAAATGCTGTAGAATTTAATCTAAATATAAATATAAATAGTTATAAAACTAATAAAAACTATACTTTTATTTATTTATTAAGTAAAGCTTTATATAGCCTAAAATGAAATCTTCGACTTTAGTATAATCATTTAAAACCTACTCTTTATTTAATAGGATTTATTATTTCTCCTTATAATAAAGTAGTTTTTATTTTAAATAAAAAGCCCTATATAGCTATTTTTAGCTTACTATATTAATAGAATATTACTATATGTAAATAACTAAAACATAGCTAATTAGATATATACCTTTTTAAAATACAAAATAAAACTTCAAAGTTTAAAACCACCTTCTACCTTTCTCAATTATAATTTATCTATCAACTAAAAAGCAAATAATTATTACTAATTAAAGTGAATATACTGGAAAGATTATTAAAAAATATAAAAAAGAAACTATTTATAAATTTACGACTTCTATAGATAATAATCTCAAGTTATTTAAAAATAAAAGAAAAGCTTTAAAAGAAGATATTTTAAAATTTTAATAGGAAATAAAAACTCTATTATATTTAACTCTAAAAACAAAGCTTAATATTATTTGTATAGTAATAACCTATTCTCAATTTGCTTATAATTTAGATAAAGATTATGTTTTAGGTTTTAACTATAGATAAGGTTATTTAAATAATAATAAAGAATATAGATTTGCTTATAATTATAAAGATATATCTCCTATTAAGAATATTATAAGATATACTAATTTAAATTGGGTAAGAGATCTAAATAATAGAAAATCTACTTTTTTATATTTTCTATTTAAGAAGAAATAGTAATATTATTAATTGCTTTACTATGAAATAAGGAATAATAGGTTTATTTATTTATAAAGCTGAATATATAGTTCTATTAGATACTTATAAAGAAGTTACCCATTTATAATATAATTTTAATTATATAAATTTATCCCAGAATTAACTCAAGTTAACAAACCTAAGAACCTTATAAATAATTTAGTAGTAAAAAAGCTAGTTGAAAGTCCTAAATTTTATAAGAAAGTAAAATATATTAATTTAAGATATTACTTTATAAGAGAACCTATTAGAAATAAAATATCTTTATATATTATATAAATATAAAAGATTATATAGTTAACATTTTCACTAAACCTTTAGATTTAGTAAAATGTAAGTAAATCTTGTCTAAATTCCAAAACAAAATATTTGAAAAATCTTCTTTATTTATCTTTTTAGTTTTGAATTTTATAAGTAATATAATTCTTTATTATATACGTTTTATTAAGTTTTATAAGTTTTTATATAAGTAAGCTATATACTAGTAAAATATACTTTATAGGGGGATATTAGATTTATTCTAATATATAAAGAACTTCTACTTCTATTTATTATAATAGAGGAAATAAGAAGTTATATAATATTTCTATATAAATAAATTATATAGAAATCGCTCTATAAATATATACTTATCTTACTTTTTTACCCCTAGTAGTACTTAAGTAAATATATTAGAATGAATAGATAGATAGGTAAATCAATAGTTAAGTTATTACTATAGATAACCGTGAAATCAGGAGAAACGTAATATGATAAAAGTAGTTTTCTCAACGTGAGGACTTATTAAAAATATTCGTAATAATAATAGTTAAATAAAAAGAGAAATAGTAGTTTAATTAATAGTATGATTAACTATTTCTAATTATTATTCGTAGAGATATTAAGGTTATTATATAGAAGGTTTATTTTAGAATTCTAGCTATACTACTAGAGTTCTAGCTATAGTTATAACGTATAAGCTATTATAACTATAATATATAAGGTGTTATAACTATAGTATATATATCCTAG
>QAPG01001146.1:0-10901 GCA_004366825.1 Colletotrichum spinosum
TTTAACTAGATAAAATAATTTTAAATAAAAATTAGAATTTAAAAAATATATTAATAACTAGAAAACTAAATAGTATACTTAAAGTAAGAAATCTAACTAGCTAAAAAGAAATACTTATTTTATCTAAATAAAAAAATAATTACTTTAAGACTTTTATTTAGCTAACTTAGGGAAAACTAAAATATAACTTTAAATTTTAACTAACTAGGTCGGATTTAACTACTTAGGAATTTAACTAATAATATAAGAATAAATAATAATAGTAACTTAAATTAGAAATTAATATTAATAACTATATAATACTTTTAAAAAAATATAATAATAGTATATTATACCTTATAGAATATAAATAANTAGAAATTAATATTAATAACTATATAATACTTTTAAAAAAATATAATAATAGTATATTATACCTTATAGAATATAAATAAGATAGTTTTACTAGTACTTATTTACCTAATTCATAGTAAGAACTAGATAAAGATAGTCTTAACCTTTTAACTATATTTTTTATTATTTAAAATATAATATTAAAAAAGAAAGATCTTTCTACTAAAATTGAAATATATTTTAATTAACTAATTATACTTCTAAAGATTTAGAAAGATATTACTAATTTTTAAAACTATTATAAAAATCTTTTATTAAAATAGTAAAAACTGAAATTATAAAACTAAAAGAGAAAAATACTTAGTAAAAAATAAATCGCTAGAATACTAAAATAAAACTTCTTCTTTTTAAATAAATTTTTACTTATAAAATAGATATAGACGGTTTTTTAGAATAATATAAAGTAAGGATTTATATATATAGAAATATATAACTAGTTAATTTACTATAAACTATATATATAGTAATACTAACTACTTAAACTTTTTAGGTAGCTATAGTAATCGTAATATAATTTAACTTTAAAATCCTATAGTTTAATATTATTAATATATTTCTAAATACTATAAGAAATTTAAATACATTTCTAATAATAATTAAATTACTAGATAGATTTAAAATTATAAAGTATTATATAGAACTCAAACGAGCTTTTTACAAGCTTTAAGACGTATTCCTATTTTAATATAAAGCTTTTTATACTATATTAAAATTATTAGGTTTCTAGTTATATTTAGAAGAGTTTTATCTATTTAAAAATAAGAGTTTAAATATATATATCTTATTCTATATAAATAATATTCTTTTCTTATATTATAAAATAGCTAAAAAAGAAGTTTTTAGAATTATTAAAAGTATAAAGTATACTTATAAACTTAAAAAATAAAGCCCTATTAAGTATTTCTTAGGAGTTTAAATAATAAGAAATTAAAAATATCAAAAGATTTACTTAGTTTATAATATATATATTACTAAAATTATAGAATACTTCAATTTTAAATATAGACTAATTGTAATAATACTACTTCTAATAGTATCTTTTACTATAGATTCTAATTAAATTATATTAAAAGAGATTTATATTTATTAAATAAAGATTAATTTCATACTTTATACTTTAATTATAATATAACTAGATATCTTATTTATATATTTTTAATTCTTGAGATACTTTATAAATCTTTTTTTAATATACTAAAATTCAATTAACTATATAATTCAATATTTCTATAAGATAAGATTCTTAATATTATAACTTAGAAGTTTAGAAGGTATTAATAAAATATTTTAAATATTTCTAATTATTTGAAATACTTCTTTTATAAACTATAAAGATATTTAAAGATTAAATTATAATTATATTATTTCTTTATTTAGAAGATTAATCTAATAGAAAGCTATTTAATAAAATAGTACTATAGTATTAATAATTAAAGTAGATCTTTTTAGTTTTAAATATATTATAAAAGATATTTTAATATTAAAAAGACTATTTTAAGATATTAAATTTAACTTTAGAGATATTCAGAAAATCTATTAAATAACTACTATATTATTAGATTAGTAATCTTAAGTAGTAAGTAGCTATCTACTAGATTATAATATAAAGATATTTAATAAATATAGTTATATTAAGAATACTTAAATAATAGCTTGAAAATTATCTATATACTTATAGATCTAATATTAGTAGATAGACTTAAAAAGGATTTAATTTAAATAAAGTTTAAATAATTTAAAATACTTCTTAATTTTATAGATCTATAAGTAATATTCTTAAGATTAATTAAATTAGACTAATAAGCTTCTTAAAACTATTCCTAACTATTTAAATAATATATATAAGTAATTTAGATTTTCAAAATTTAACTATTTAGTAAAGAGTTTTAGTTATAGTTATATAGAAAGTTAAAAAGTAGTAGAACTCTTGAAGTTATTTATAAGGAATAAGGCTTTCTATTTAAATTTATATTTAAGTTAAAATAGACTATTTAAATTTAGAATTCTATATTAAAAAATAAGAAGTAGTAATTAGTATATAAAAACTAACTTGGAGAAGTATAGAAAACTAATTGTATTTTTTAAAAGAAAGAATTAATATTAAAGCCTATCTAAAAAACAAGAAGAACCTATTATATCTAATTACTAAAATATTAAAATTAAAATTCTAAATTTTAAAACTACTAAGAATTACTTAAAATATAGAATTTTAATGAGTAAGAAATTTAATTGAAGTAATTAAAACTCTAGAGATAGAACTAGTAGTAAGAAGCTAAATAGGTAGTAATATTTAAAATAGTTAAATAATAATAAGTTATATAATAACTAAAGTTCTTATAGTAGAATTGAAAATATTTCTATTTTTAAGGAAAGCTAATTTAAATTCTTTCTATTATTAAGAATAGAATATAATTCAGAATAGTTTCTTTATATTACTAACTTTCTTATTTTTTAATTATAAAAAGTTAGATTTAGAATTAAGATTTTGATATTAAGCTAAATTACTTATTATATTATTATTTAAAATCTAAATAATATTAAGATCCTTCTTAAATACTTTATAGGTTTTATTAAAAACTAGAATATAATACTTTCTTAATTTAGATTTATATTAATAGTAGTAAATAGAAGGTAAATCTTTATTTTGAATATTAATAGTATAAAAATAACTTCTATAGGAGAAAGTAAAACTTAAGTAGTAAATAGTATAAGGAATAATTTAAACTAACTAAATATTACTAATTATTTTTATTTAAAGAAGATAATCTTAATACTTTTTAGTAATTCTATCTAATTCTTCTTAGATAGAGTAGATTTTATAGCAGTTTTCTTTATAGTAGATTTTTTATTTAACTTAATTACTTAATATTTAGTATTTTTAAGGGAGTACTTAAAGTCGTTTATTTTAGACGAAGTCTTTAAATTTCTAATTTAAATAGACTTCTTTATAAATTGTAGAGTTATTTTAATATACTTATTAAGAAATTTAAGTAGTTTATTAATATTATCCTTATTATCTACTTTTTTATTCATAATGGATTTAGGCTTTTCTTTTTAACCTTTAGTTATAGAATTACTAATTAAATCACCTTCTATATCTTTAGAAAGTAGCTTAAGACTAGGAGTTCTTCTAAAATAACTATAAGGATATTTTAAGTTATTAAAAGCAATAGATCTTTTTAAAATAGAAGTTAACTGCTTAATAAAACTATTTAATTCTAATATATTAAAAGTTTTAAGTACTAGGAATAGTAGTAAGTATCTTTAGAAATTAGGGGATTTAGTGAAATAGAAATAAATAAAAGTCTTGAAATATAATATTTTAGCTTTATATTAATACTTATTATTCAAACTAGAAGAAAATAGATAAGAATTATTGATTTTAGTAAGTTATACTTAAATCTTAATAATAACTTAATTATAAATAAAAATACTAAGGTTAATAAGAGTATTAATAGTAAGGAGAATAAGGGGAAAATAATAGTTATTAATAAAGTTATGTAATATAAAAGGAGTTAAAAAATATTAAATACAATAGGTTTTCTAAAAGGAGTAAAAGAAAGTATTTTACATTTCAGAGTTCTTATTATTAATATTTAAATAAAGATAAAAAATAGTTAATGTAACTCTAAAGTCTAATTTTCTATTTGTTTCTAAATGAGGGTTAGAAAGTATCCCCTTGAGTTTATTGATAAACTAAGTAAAAGCTAAAATAAGTTTATTTGATAAAAAGGTTAGATTAAGATATAATAATAAATTAATTGTAATATTATATAACGCTTTAGCCTTAGTAGCTTCTTTCTTAACTTTAGTAAGTTTATCTTTAGTTAAAATATTAGTAATAATTGATATATATTATTTTATTTGAAATAAATATACTACTTATACGTATAAGAAGGCGACTATTAAAAATCTTAATATAGGTACAGAGAAAGAAAATAGTAATACAAAATAATAAGGGGATTATCTTGATATATTAAAATAGAAATAAATATCAATCTTAAAAAGATTTAGCTGAATATTCTTACTAATACTTATAAAGACAGTTAGATATATAATAGATTATAATAAGTTTATTATAATAAATAATTTCCTTTATTTCAATATTTAAAGAATTATGTTAAATACTATTTACCTTGTTTTATTTATAATAATATATTACTTAGGAGTTAAAAGTATTTCTAGTAGTTTTACTACTAAGAGGGTATATAAGAATAAGTATAGTACTAAGGCTACTATATAGTTATACTAACTTATATAAAGCCTAACTACTCTATTTATATATATTTAAGCGTTTTATTCTAATTTGAATAGATTATACTTTTCAATAATCTATATTTAGACTATATACTATATTATTTATTCATTAGATATAATTCATAAAGAAAAATATAATCTTTATAATATTATACTACTAGTTATAAAAAACTAGTTATATAATAAGGAATACGTCCCCCTAATTATCTTATAACTAATATATAAATACTTTTAAAACTAATTAGATCTTTTAATTATAATATTCTATAGCCCTATCTATCTATAAGTAATATTTAATAGTTAATAAGTATATAATACCTATTAGCCGGTAGAATTCCTTCTAGAAGTAACTTATCTAATTATACTTTCTATTACTTATAATAAAATATGATATATAAGAAAACTTATAATAATAACTAAGAAATTACTAAGTATATATTCTTACCTTTATAATATCTATTTCGTTTAATATAAAGGCTTTATTTAATCAGTCTATAATAATGTAGAAGTAATCATTACTTTATCTTTTTAAAAAAAGTAAATTAATCATAGAATCAATTAATAGATTAGAATATAATTAGTTAGATATTAAGAAGAAGCTTAAAAACTCCTTCTTTACTTACTTCTAGATATAAATTCCTCTATATATATTATAGTTATATATAAATTAATAGATATTGTAAGACTGTCTAGGCTAGTAGAAATAGTAGCTTATAATTTCTAGTATATTATTACGCCTTAAGTAGCCTATAGGGGAAAGATTATATGATTCTTATATTAATCTAGTTCTAAATTTATGAAAGGAGGTATTATTCTTTTTATTACCTAATATTTAGAGTTTATTTCTAAGAATAAGTTGCTTTATTATACTAAAGATATACTTAGTAATTTAAGTTTTAATATAGAAATTAGAACGGAAATTGTATTCTCCCTCTTAAATTAGTATAGAAATCTATTAGTATATAAAGTCCTTCTTAGTAGTATAATTCTACATTTCTTACAAGTCTAATTTCTCTTTAAAAACCGAAATATTAGTAATACTTATATATTTTACTCAAGATTTTATAAGGATAGTAATATTTAGGATAATTTATATTAATCTTCTCTATTACTTCTTATCATTTTATTTTTCAAAAATATCTTATTCCTTCTTAGAAAAAGCATTAAGAGTTATTATTTAAATACCTAGTTAGCTTTTAAAGTAGAAGTTATATTAAAATGATTTCTCTACTTATTAATTACACGTTTCCATAAATTACTATTTTTGTATAAAGTATTTAAAGTCCTTATAATAAGTAAGAATTTTAAACTTCTTAATATTCTATAGTTCTACTTTTTATACTTATAAGTAAGTTAATATTATGAGGAGTCCTTTATTATAACTTAAGTAGTTAAATTCTATAGGGGTTAGATATTAAGAGTAGAAAGCTACTAATTATCTTATTCTAATTTGATTATTTTAAGTTAATATATTACTTAAAGTAAATTTACAATAATTAGTTTCTAACATAATAAGAATATTAAGATTGAATATCTATAAGACTAATTCTATAGTGAAAAAGTATTTTAATATAAAAAGAACTTCTTATTATTTTAGTGTTTAGTGAAAGAGGTATATACTTCTAAATTAGATAGTTTAAAGGTTTTATAATCGTATTATACTATGATATAAAAGCCTTGTAGTACTTTATAAATTTAAAGAAATTATAAATATCTTTTAGTAATTTAAGAAGTAATACTTTTTAATTTATCTAAGTTATATAAAAGATCTTTTCTGGCTAATATAATCAACTCTATATATTTCATTATTATAATAAACAATCTATACTTTTTAAAGTCTAGTTTTAAATTTATATTAGTAAAATAGCTAAATATTTAGTAAACTTTCTCCTTATATTCTTATTATATTCTATTAGTATAAATAAAGATATTATTAAAACATACTATAATAAAGCTATCTAGAAATTATTATAAATAACTATTAATATACTATTAGAATATAATAGGGGTATTAATGAGCCTAAAGAAGTATACTATCTATTTAAAGAAATTGTAATATATCTAAAAAGGTATTTTCTCCTAATTAGTTTTATTAATCTAAATCTTATAGAATATAGTAGTAATATTAAGTTTAATATATCAATAGGTTATAATAACTTTCTAGAAAGTTTCTAATATAACAAAAAGGGGATAATAATCTTCTTTTACAATTGTATTAAAGGTTTTATAGTTTATATAGAAATGTATCTTTTTACTAAGATTCTTTATAAAGAAGATTAAAATACTAATAGACAAACTATTCATTTTTATAAACGTTTAATTAAAAAAATCTTCTAAAAGTCTCTTAAGTATTAGAAGTTCTTCTTATAATATATTATAGAAGGATTCCTATAAGAAGTTAGATTCTTATTTCTTATTATCAAAGATTAATAGGATATCATCATTTATTCCTAATTAGTTAGAAAGTAATGAGTATATTATATTCAAGTAGAAGAAGTTTAGGAATTCCTTTGAAATATTTATGAAACTCTAATCCTTTAGGTCTACTTCTATTTTTAGGGTTAATACTTTCTTAATATCTATTAGACTAATAGATATAACTTAATGGAAGCTAAATATATCGCTAGTATACTTACTAAATAAATATAAATAGATTAGTATCTAATAGGTAGGCTAATTAGATCTCTTTAAACTAAACTAATTTATCGTAATATTCTAAATAAACTATTATTGTATCTTTTTCATAAGCTATCTATTAGGTTTTAATATTATAAGTTATATAATTATCTTCTATCTATAGCTATTTAGAATATAAAAATAGCTAGAAATCCTTGATGATATAAATATAAATCTTCTATGTATAATTACTCATTTCTAATATTAAGATAACTACCCCCTAAGTATTATTAGGTAATAGTTTAGTAGTATATATCTTTATTTATTCTTTCAATTTATTAACTAGTAGGAAGTAAAGTTTCTTTATAAAAGAAGTATTAATAATAATATAAATATTATACTTTATATTGATAAATATATTAATAGAGTAACTTCTACTAATTCTAGCCTAAATAGTAGCTAATCCTTAGTTACGTACTTATTTTCTTTCTTATTATTTCCGTTATTGTATTATTTTAACTTCTTTTAGCTTTAAAATCTAACTTTACTCTAAAGTTACTTTTTTCTTAAATGCTAATTATTACTAAGTAGAGAAATATTATCCCCCTAGTTGCTTTTAGTATAGTTTATAGTAATTATAGTTTCTATAACCTTTAGAGTAATTCTTTTATACTCTTAAATTATATTATTCTTATAAATATAGTTCTTTTTACTATACTTATAGTAATAGTAAGTATCCCAATAGTTTCTAAAATACCTTTTAGGAGTAAAAGAAGAATTATTAGAACTTTAGTATTATTATCACTTTCTAACTACTCTAATTATTATAATATTACTTTTTATATTATAGATAGTAGGCTTTTAGTAGGGTAGCTAGTAGTAGATAGGTATTTCCTCTATATACTGAAGTTTCTAAATTATATTTTAGATTTTTAATAATTAGAATGTATACTAAATAAAAAGGTTCATTATAATAAGTAACTCCTTAAGGTAAAAAAGTAGTATAACTTCTAGTAAGGAAATCTAAACTATATCTAGCTATATATACCTTTTAGTATCAATTAGAGCTTTCTTAAATTAAAGTAAGAAAGTTATAAAATGCTTATTTCCTTTTAATTAGAAGTTTTATAATTAAATAATAATATAAAGCTAGCTATTTAGATCTAAATAAGTCTGATTAAAAGAATTTATTAAATTATTCAAATGATAAGAATTCTCTAGTCTTCTTTTTATATAGAAGGTTTTAATAGCTTACTAAGGATTAAAATCTAGATAGGAGTAGATTAAGTATTAGTATTCCTAATTATTCTTAAAAGAATAATAGTTAATCTTAAACTTAGCTTTTATCTATTAGATTTATATTTAGTATTCTTTCTACTTATTTAAAACCTTTAGAAGTAGGAGAAAAAGTTTCTTCTAATAGTTAGCTACTAGTAGAGCTATAGTAATATTATTAATCTTATAAACTAGTATTTTAATAGATATTATTTTAAAAGTTATTAAAATACTTTAATATAAGTTAGAAATACTTATTATAATAGCTACCTAAGAGTAATTACTTATTATAATATTTTATCTTATTAATTTATATATAACCGTATTAATCTCCTAATAGAAGGAGCTTAAAGTATATTACAATTACTATTAGAATAAGTCACTTATAGGATTTCTATTTATAAGGGTATTTTAAGAAGCTTTAGTACTTTCTATTATCTTTATATTAATTAATTAATTACCTATTATATAGTATTACATCTACCCGCTTGATATAATAGTTTAACATCTAGCTAGCTTTTACCGTTTTATAATAAGAATAGTAGGTTTGAATTCTACAGCAAATAACTACAACTAGTATTCCTATTAGTTGTATAAACTACATAGTAACTACTACTAGCTATTAGTTCTTACCATTAGCTATTAACAGCTAGTAACTATTAATAGCTAGCGATAAATGCTACTAGCTAGCTAGTATTAGTATTACCTTATTATAATTCTTAATAGAATAATTATAATAGATAGGCTTATACTTTCCCTATTTATCACCTATTATATTAACTAATTATATTTACTATTTAAAGTTTCTTCTATTTAAACAATTCCTTAGTACTAGTAGTATCTAGAAGGTAAATAAGATAAGAGCTAACTACTAAGTATAGCTTCCTTTAAAGGGTCCTGAGAGGTATATGATTAAATAGATTAAAAACTTTTAATATAACCACAATAGTATTATATCTTAAGAGCTTTATTGAACTAAATTATACATTAAACTAAAGGAAAGCTATACTTCTACTTAGTATTATCTATATAGTAAATAGAACTAAGTTCTAAGTATCTAAAAAGCTAGACATAGGCTTATTTAACTATAAGTAGTATAAAATATTATTTATTTAGAACTAAAAAGTAAAAGAGAAGCTTTTATAAATATCTAGAAAAGTCTATATATATAATACTACTAAAGGCTTACTAGAGCCTTATTTAAACAAGAGGGATAATATCAGATACCTAGATATAGTTTTAGCTAGTTAGCTAGGCGTAACTTATAATACTTCTAACCTTTTGCTAATAACCTATTACTAATTTAATAAGTTATAAGTCTAACTTTATATTAAATTCTCTCTATATCTTATATTTCTCTCTATACTTATTATTAATATTAATATCTAGATCTTCATTAATACTTATTCAGATTATACTAGAGATTATACTAACTAATTTCAAGCTTTTTATATCTATTTATCTATATAAACCTTTCTTAACTATTTCTATAAAACACTACAACTTATTTCTTTTATATTTACTTTAATTAAATAATCAACTCTCCTTATTCATTATATAGTTTAATACTATATATATCTATAAAAGGCTTATACTAATTAGAATAATAGACTTACTATTAAACTAATCAAAGAAATAATTGAATAGTAGAAACTATAAATATCTTTTACTTTAGATTTACTAAAGCCTTCTATAAACTAGCTCTAAGATCTATTAAAACCTTTATGAATTTAAATCTTAAATCTATTTGTTGGTTAATCTGGAGGGTAATACATACTATATATTATCTTGCTGTATAGATACAAACTAGTATTCTAGTTATTTAGTATTATTACTACTATATTATATAGTATATAGTATCATATAAAGCTCTAGATCTATAATATAGTAATTGCTTACTAATTATTATATATTTAGCTATAGCTAGTATTAGATACTTAGTATTTAATACTAATAGGATATAGAAAGCATACTACTATATATATAGTAATATGTATAATTACTATATGCCTTATAGTATAGTGCAATTAATACTAGTAACTTTTTTCTTTTTACTATATATCTTAAAATCTATTTATTTATATAAAAAATAGTATTTTTGGCGATCTATACTTTTTGTTTTAATAATACCTAAATACCTATTTATCTATTCTATTTGAATTACCTATCTTTTTATTTAAATAGTTATATAATTTAAATTAATAAATCATTTAAAAGTATATTTTAGTATATTGTTTGTAAAAGTATTAGTAATATTATTATTTCTATTAATCTATTATATTTTATAAAGTTTATAGTATTTATATAATTACTTTAATATTATAATATTAATTATAAGGCATTTTTCCTTAGTAGTACTA
>QAPG01001147.1:0-10862 GCA_004366825.1 Colletotrichum spinosum
GAGGTATCTTATTATTTAATGGTGATACTGTCTATTTATACTAAGAGTATTAGAAGTAAAAAGTAGTTTTTATTGATATATGTATTATATTTAAAGTATTTAAAAAGATATATATTAAGTAATATATATATAAAATATATCTTATTTTAATATACCAGCCTGAAGTATTATTTGACTTCTACTATATAATATAAGAATAATAACTTTTAAGTAATAATACTACTATACTTAATAAATACTTTAAGTAGTAAATTAAATACTTTAATTATAGCTTCAATTTTATACTACTTAACCTCTCTAAAGCATATTTCTATACTTTTATTAACAGCTTATTTACTAATAATACTAACTTCTTATCTTAATTAGGATTTATAATAATCTTAAGTTAAGAGACTACTATTAATAATAACTAATTTAACTTCTATAGTAACTTTATGTATTATTCTTATATTAAAAGTAAAAGACTTACTAGGAGTATACTTACTTTAGAAATTTATACTATAGTAATTAATATAAACTATATTTACATTATTGTTATATTACTTAAAAAGATCTTCTAATATTGGGAATTCTTTGAAATTCTCACTATGCTATATGTTAACTTATACTCATTCTATAAGTAATCTATAAACCCTAGTATTACTAAAGGAAAGTACTTTATAATTAACATTATAATATTAAAATAGTTATATAAATACTATAAGCTCTATAAAGTATAAAGGATAAATAGAGATAATAATATTATCAATACTTTTATAAAAGACATATTCAATTATATCCTCAAGAGATTTATTAATTTAAATTATATAGTTATTCTAATAGAGAATTAGTAATTCAAGTACAATAGATAAGTAGGTACTCAGATCATATAAAGGCAAAAAGGTATAGATTACTAAAAGCACTATTCGTTATATAAATAGAAAGATATAAAGGCATATAATAATAAGAACAATTACTAGTATTAATTATACTATACTATAGGGCATATAGTACCTATATATTGTACTTTAGTTAATACTTAATTTACCAATTATTAATAATCTTTTTGATTCTTTTATCAACGTATTTAATAAAAATAAAACTTCTAATTTCTTATGTTATTAGGAATTTCTTAACTATGATATTTATTTAAGGACAAATGTAGATACAATAGAATTAGACTTATTATAAAAACTATTTCATAATATATTAAAAGGATACTTCTTCAAGTCTAATATTAAATTATAGACCTAATAGATAAAAGTTAAATTTAAACTAGATTATTTATATATAGAATACGTATCCTCTTTACTAAGGAATTTAGAAAAAAGCAGTAGCTTTATGTAAGTTATTATATTTCTATTATTATTAGTATTTACCATTATTACTTCTTACTATTAAGGAGAGATATACTATCCTTCCTATCTAAAATAATATAATTTATAAGGTTTACTATTTGTATAACTTTCTATAAAGTCTATGTGAGGAAAAAAGATAAATATAAAACTATCTTTTAAATATACTTCAACTGATTTGAATAAGGTATTATCCTTTTTAAATTAATAAGTATACTTATAATAATCTAGTATTTTATTAATAATATACTTTGAAGTATTATTCATAACTTTATTATAATCTTTTCAAATACTATCTTTACTTATATTAATAAATTAGAAGGTAATTATAAATATATGATCAAAAAGATCTTTAAATGATTATAAAAGACTGATTTATATTTGAGCTTAGAGGAATATAATGTCTCTATAATATAAACTAAATATCTAGGTTTTATCTTTAAAATAAGAAAAAGTATCTATTATAATTCTATGATAGTTAAAGCCATATAAAGATAAGAAGTCATTCAGAATATCTATAATATTTAGAATTCTTTTAGTTCTACATAATTCTGTTATAACTTAAATAATTACTTTTCTAGCTTAATAGAACTTTTTATTTAACTACTCTCAAAACGGTATTTCTTTACTAAAATACTATATATGAATGAATATTTGAAATATTCAAGCTTATATTTATTTTAAAACTAATTATAATTTGATAAGGTTTAGAATAATATATAATAGTAGAAATACACCAATAAGAAGTAGTATTAAATAAATATTTTCTATAAGAAAATAACGATAATCTGTTATAACTAATTACTCATTATTTAGTTAGACTTATTCTAATTTAATAGAATTCTACCATTTAAAGTATAAAACTACTAATCCTTATATTACATTTAGAGACATAATTAGAAGAATCGTAGAATATAATAGAGCTATTTACTATGTTGTCTAATTATAAAACCTTAAACTATTCTCTAGACTTTAACCCATCTTAAAACATTAAATTAGGTAAATAAAAGGTTTATTGAAATTTAGTTTAATGTTTAAATACTAATTAAATTACTTTATAAATAGCTTTAATATTATCTCTTAATAGGATCAAAGTAATATAATAAAGTTAAAATCCGTAATATAAATCCTTTAACTTATCTAAATTAATATTAAAAATAAAAATAAAGTTTCTCTAGTACTTTTAGCTTATAGTATATAGATAGAAAGAGACTCAAGAAAAACTATAGAAATAAAGAATACTCCTAGTATACTATGAGTAAATTACTAAATAGGTATACTATAATCTAGAATCTCATATTATTAATATCATAAAATATATTAATTATAGTAATAGTGATATGTAAGATTTATTTAGAAACTATTTCCTAAATAGTAAATATATTTTCAGTAGAAATCTTAATATAGATATAAATAGCTAATTATATAGTAAAGAAGAATAGTATCTTACTATACTAAAATTAAAACTCAATCTCTAAATATAAATTACTAATAATTATAATCTTTTAGATAGTTTAAAGGTTTCTAATTCTTAGCTACTTTAATATAAATTTAATATTTAAAGTATTCTTATAAAGCGAATATTAGGATAATATGTAAATGCATATGAAATATTTATTTATATATATAATATTTATTAGTATTTACATGAAGGTCAAAATATTACCAAGGCTTATTATGATCCTTACTAATCTTTAACAGGTTTTAATTATAGATTTGAATTCATTCTATAATAAATGTACCATTTAATATAATAAGGATTTGAAGATTCCCAAGAGTAATTATAGATTAACTATCTAAATATATTTAATTAGAGGTTATAATACTTATAAGTATTCAAACTTGTATAAAAGGATTCCAGAATATCTAATAAGAGTTCCAAAACTTCTATATATTAATTATTACTAACTATACTTTAACTTGAATTAATACTTTGTAGATCATATTATAATAATTAATACGGATATAGTAATTATTATTAGCATTATTCTACTTTTAGATAAATAATAGATTGGAGAAAGTAATACTTGAGATTCAAATATTCTTATAAATATATATTACTTTTCTATAACAAGACTAATTAACTTATATTACCTTCTACTCATTAATATTCAATAATCAAGATTCTTCAGTTATTAAAGTTAATTTGAATAAATCTTTAAATGAGCTTGATATTATAATATTTCTATATTTTTAATAGTAAAACGAACTAGCTATTCCAATTTAAGATAAGTTTCAATATTTCTTGTTTTAAGGATAGTATTATTATAGTTTAAATAGTAATAGTATATAAATAATAATATAATAAGGTAAATACTATTAAAATATGATGAAGATTTAAGAAGTTTTAAATTAAAATTAAAGTCTAATTATTACTATCTTATATTAAGGCGAATTAGTTGAATAAGAAACTTAACTAAGTAATTTCTAAATATGAAAGTATTCATATATTAAAGCTATTACATATTACATAAGATATTCCTATAAGTATCTCTTTAATATCTTATATTATTCTTACTTATTATGTAGAAGATAGTTTATTACTATCCTAATGATATATAGATATATACTTCAACTTTACTCTAATCTTTACTAGAGAAAATAATAAAACCTAGAGAAGTATATAGTTAAAGAAATACTATTAATAAAGAATACTGTAAATACAAATATAATTATAATATACTACTTAAATAGAATAATTAGAAGAATTTAACATAAAGACTTTTAGAAACCTTCATTAATTCTAAACCTATCTTATAATTTAAACTATAGTATAAAAATATAGAAAGGAATAATAAACTAATATTAATCTATTGATAATAGAAAGATATATGAATTATAAGTTAAGTATTACAATAGCTTTTAAGAAATATATATAAATCACTACTAAACCTAACCTCTTAAGTATTCAATAAATAAATTGAATAAAACAAATAACATTATCTTATTCCTCTTTTTTTTCTTAATATTATTCTTCTCTTCTATTATTATTCTATTCTTCTTCTTCTTTATTATTAGAAATAATCATAAGTAATACTTACTTATAAATAAAATATTATTGATATTGATGGATATTAGTAATCATAAAGTAATAATAGATAGGTACATAAGTATTAATAAAGTTAAAAGTATAACTATAATATTAGTAAGATATAGTATAGGTATTAGAATGTATTATAATACTTTACTATAGAAAGATTGATATAATAAAAGTAAGAAAGAAGAAGAGGAAAGACTTAGTATTATCTATATAATACTATTAGAACTACTAATAATTTACTTGAGAATAAAAGTAAAAGTAAACGAAGAAGTACTTTTAAGATAAGAAAAAAAAATCAATATTATAGTAATATAAACGGGGTATACTTACTAAATATAAGACAACCTCTTATTATAATAGTAAATAATAGTAGAAAGCTCTGGTAAAGAAATAGAAATATAGTTAGTTTTAATACTATCTTTCTCATTAATGACTAGAACTATAAAGAAAATAATATATTTACTAAGTATAATTAAACAATGAATTAAAAGTTTAGTAGTATGTGACCTAAAGCTAATAAAAAACCTTTATTTATATTTACTGTTTAACTTTTAATATCTATAACAAGATTAATTATAACTTAATATATAGGCTTATAAGAATATAGTTAAAAGCTTTAACTAGGAAAAGCTTAGATATATAAATAAAGTCCATATTACTATATAAGCTATTATTTATAATATTTAAATTATAATCTTTCAACTAAAAACTCTTTTTAGTAATTTAACATTTATAATTAGTTAGATACTAGGTATACTATACAATCTTTCTAGTATATCTTTATTACTATCCTCCCCTCTACAAGCTTTAATCCTTAAAACTATAATTATATACTCCCTAATATCTATTATAAACCCACATATTATTCCTAACTATTTATTATATAAAATATTCTTATATTACTATTATTATGCATTAAAATAATCTCTATAGTCTAAATAATAGAGCTAATTTTTACTATTATTATTATTAAGTTCTTAGTTATTTCTTCTATTATTTATAAATATATTTCTTATTCTTTTAGTAATATATAAATACTTTTATTCTTCATAGTATTTATTCTAATAGGAACAGTTCTTTAAACTCTATTATAATCCCTTATATTATTTTACTATATATTTAGTAAATATTATCTACTTCTTTCATCTATATCTTATTACCTTCTAATCTTCCATTTATACCATTTTCATCCTTTTAATATCCTTCTATATTATCTCACTAATTGTTCGTAGCTTATTCTTTTTTCTCTTCCCTTTTTCTTCTTCTTTCTAATTATTTATATACTATATCTTCTTTAATAATATCCTATATTATTATTATTATTATTACTATCTTCTAAATATTTATTTATGAAGATATTAACACTATTAATAAGGATTTCTTATACTTAGAGTCTAATAACTATCTATCTTACTTTAGCTATCTATCCTCACTTTATCCTAATATAGAAAGGCTATTTTATATTATGAGTACTTATATATTAAAATATCTCTTTTGTAGAAGAAATAAATTGAAATATTATAATATAAATAGTTTTCTCACTATATATTTATTATTTTATTAACCTTTACTATTAGATTCTATCTAAATTGAATCGTACTATTTAAACAATTTAGAACTAAAGCATTATTTATTACTAAATATTTAAGTGAAATACTTTAACTTCTACATATAAAAACAAACTACTTTATATTCTTATTAAGGTCTTAGTAAACTAGTAATATATAGATAATATTATTTATAACTTCCTTATTAATATATATAAGAAGAAGTTTAATTTAAAATGTCTTTTCGTCTAAGAAATATCAGCTATTGATAAATATTTAAATATTATATATTTTATTACTATAAGTTTATTACATATTCATCTTATTATTATTACTAAATAATACAATAGTTGGATTTTTGAAAATCTATAGAAGAAGCATTTTGCTAACTATTTATTATACAACCTATCTATCTTTATAATAATAGCCTTATTATTACTTTAAAATAGTAATTTGTCTACTTTTTTAATTTATTTTATTGTACTTTAGTATTTAAAGATACTAAAGCTCCTACTGCCTTAATCCTATTCTAATTTGATAATAACCTTTTACGATTACAATACTAAATATACTAAATATAATATATTTAAATATCCTATTATTATTAGTAATAACTAGCCTATTCCTTATAAATCTAATCTTACTTTACTTCATAATATATATATCTTCAATTTGCTATTATCTATTAATAGTAAAAGTAAAGATAGTAATAAGAATTAAATTAACAATAATAATAAGAAGAGAAGGTTTAGAATTACAGAAACCCCTTTATAACTTCTTTATTATACTAATAGTAATATTAATGTAACTGTATTTATTATAGATAATTATATTTCTTGTATTAAAATCTATTTAAAATATCCCTAGTATCACCCTATGTTTAGTAATAACATCATATTGAATATTAAAAAAAAACCTATAGATAATAATATCCCAGTAGAAAAACCCCCTATTAAGAAACACAAAACTTATTCAAATACTATTATATCTATCTTTATTACTTCTATATCTACTTACTATCAATTTATTACTAAAAACTCTACTATCCTTAAAACTACTACCCTTAAGAAAATTATAATTATAAAAAAGCTCCTCCCATTAAGAAAGCTACTATATCTTTAGTATTTCTTCATTTATAATATTTATTATATTTATAGTGCTTATTACTCTTATAATAACTCCTATTCCTATAATCTTCATAAAATAAAATAAAGAATACTTTCATAAGAATAAACTTAAACGTTAAGTATAAAGATCATATTATTTTATATATACTAATTAAATTATTATTAAAATATATTAATGTTTCCAATTTAATAATATATTCGTTAGAATAATATTCAAACTATAGTTATTTAAGTTAGAAATATACCTCTTGACATAATATTTCAAATTATTTAAATAATTAATAGAATTATTTCTCCCCTCTTTCTCAAAGTATTATTACTAAGTATTTAGTATTAAGATTATACTAATTATCCTACTTCTTATAATATTAAATTATCTATTTCTTAAATTTTTAAATAACCTTTTATACATTACTTAAGTTAACTATAATTCTCTATATATTATACTCTACAAATTATCTAACTTATTTTATAATGAAATAATTATTGTTTTTATCTTCTTACGTCTCTATGATTTCTTCTCCTTTTTATTCTATAGAATTACTTCCTAGTTTAAAGAGAATAATTTAACTATTAGTATTATTTTATTATCCTATCTATAATTTAGATAAAGAGATAAGAAGAATATTATATATCTAATAGTATTACTCTGATAGATTTATCCTATATATCTATTCTCTTATTTCCTCTACTATTAAAACTCTAATATATCTTAATATTAACTTCTTATATTAAAGTTTAAGCCTTTTTATTCATAACCTAATAATTATTCCCTAATTATATATATATATATATAATTAATATTACAAATTATATACTTTACCTAACTTTTAACTACTATATATTAATATTCTACTATTGAGTAATATATTTAACTAATATAAATAACCCACTTAATAATACTTTATACTATTAAATCCCTCTTTACTATATATTTAATTATTTTCAAATAGAACTTATATAATCTTTCGATTAATAAATAGCTAATAGCATTATATCTACTATTATTATATATAATCGAGCTTCCCTTAACTACATGTCTTTAAATAATAAGTAAACTACTAGAAAATACTCTAAAGTAGTATTCTAATATTTAATATAATTATTCTATTTACCTATCTATTTATAAATAATGTACTACTAATAATTATTACTTAATTAATCATTGTACTATAAAATCTTCCTAAAATTAATTTATAAAAGATTTATCCTTATTATTAATAATACTTTATAAAGTACTAGGTTAATATTCTACTTCTTTTTATAATTTTACTATTAAGTCTATAACTATTATCTTCTTTGTTATTAAAGTGAATATTATAAGCTTTATAAAACTATTTACAATAATTAAAATAATATTATATATACTACAATTTCTATAAATACGATCTAGAAGGTTTATAATAGAATTTATATTAATTTCTTTAAATAAACCTATTAAGATAAATGGGAATTATGACTAGCTATATAACTTTTACTTTAATATTTTAATCCCTTCATGGATTTAATAAGATGTTATATAATCTTATATATCTATAACTATATTGCTTTAATAGAGATTCTATTTTCTAAAACTATCAGTTTTATTAATATTTATATAGCCTACTCTATCTTTTAAAAAGGAATATCCCTTTTATATTTACCAAATACCCTCTCTAATTACTTACTATTCCTTAAAGTTTCTCTATATATATCTAATAGGCTTTATTATAAATTTATAACTTTTTAATAATTTATTTAATATCTTTAAAATCCTCTACAGAATATATTATTTTATCTCCTATAAGACTTCTTATTATTAGATATATAATATATTATATTAGAGTAATAATCCTAATTCGTTATAAGTTCTATTGGTTTACAACTAGTAAACGTTATAATCGATCGATTGCGTAAATAGTGTGTAACTAGTTGTCTTTATTCGTAATATTTATACTTAGGTTATAGTATATATATATATATATAATATACGCCATAAAGATAAATCTATATAAAGATCTCTTTAATCTTATTAGTTTAAATAAGTAAGTCGACTACTTAGTTACCTATTACTATAGCTTTAGCTATCTTAGTACTATATTTAACCTAATACTAGTAATACTCTCTTTTATAGCTAAAGGGCGGAGAATACAAAAGCAGTACAAAACGCAAAAGTAGCGTAAAACACAAAAGTAGTATAAAACGCAAAAGTAGTAGAAAGTATAAAAGTAATATAAACCGCAAAAGTGATATAAAACGTAAAAGTAATATAAAACGCAAAAGTAGTGTAAAGTTACCTCTAGTTGTATAAGTTTTTTTAATTATACTAAAGATTGTAAAAGTATTATAAATAGTATTCTTCTATAAGAATACGCCTTTTATTTAATACTATATTAAGTATTTTAAGCTCTTACTATAGTATATCTTTCTCTCTCTCTATTACTTTCTTTTTATTATTTTATATACTTTTATTTTACTTTTATTTCTTCTTCTTATTAATATTAGTAATTCTTATAATTTATCTTTCTATTTATATTATTACCTAATTTATTATTATAAATTCTTTGAAGACTTAGTTATTAGATCTTTTAGTCATATTATTTATAAAGTTATTTTTATTATTAATCTAATAGGTCTTAAGGATCTCCCTTTATTTATATAATTATTAAAATACTATAGTATTAATTATAAAGTATTTCTCTTTAGTAGTATTTAGCTTAATAAAATATTTATAAAACGAATAGGAGTTAGTATAGATTACTATTAGTATTACTAGTATTTCTAAATATTTAGTTATTTATTTAAAAGTAATAGAAATTATATATTTCATATTAACTCTTATAGTTATATTATAAACCTTAGAAACTAGTATATTTTATATAACTTCTTTTAATTTAGTAGAAGAAAAGTAAATAATATTACTTTTAAGCTTAAAAATATTATTATTCTTATTGTTTCTTTCTATTTTTAGGATATTAATCAATCCTAATTAAAATATTATATCTTTATTATTAGCAAAGGATTTATTAATAAAAATACAGAACTTTATCTTCTTAATATTAATAGGAATAAATATCAAGTTTTATAATAAGTTATTTATCTATTATATAAAATACTTATTAAGTTTCTTGATATTTTCTTTTATTAAGTTTTAATGTTAAGCTATAGTAGAAAGATTAAAGTATATTTCTAGTTAGTATATAGAAACTATATATACCTCTTATACTTACTATTTAATATATACTAACTTTATATTACTAGAAGTATAATTAATAAGTTTAATTTTCTTATTCTAATTCTTTTAAATAAGAATTATATTACTATTATTCTTTAAAGTTATTATATTTCAATTAGAAGTAAGAAGCTTATTAATTATAAGTATTAACTTTAGTTTGATTATAAATCCTACTTATTAAAGCTCCTCCTCTTTCTTATTATTAAATTTAAATATATAGAAGTTAAAGATATTATCTATCTATATATTAATAATCTTAAAATATAAGTTATCTAACTTAGAAATTATAAAATATAAATTATATAATATAATCTTTATTCTTAATCTTTCCTCATAATAATTAGAATATATTATATCTTAATATATACCTAACTCTATAAAGCTATATAATAGCTAGATAATAATAATAATAATACTTTCTAAATATACCTACTATAAACTAATAAATAGTTTTATTAGAATAAGGTAATTTAATAATATTTCTAATTATATATATATTTAAATAATATTAAAGATGTAGACTTCTATAGAAATATTAGAATATAATATTACTAATAGTATTAATATAAAATAATAGCTAACTTAGTATATTATTAATAA
>QAPG01001148.1:0-10922 GCA_004366825.1 Colletotrichum spinosum
TTTTAATTTATAAATCTATCTACTACTTAGAATATTAATATCTTCAATATTAATAGTAAATAGAAGTATTACTTTGTAACTATTTATAGATCTTATTTATTCTATTTCTTTTATTATAACTAGAATCTAGTTTCTATATTTAGGGGATTTAAATACTTAAATAAAAGAAGTAAGTTCTTCAAACTTATTTACTAATAAAATATAAGAAGTTTAATTATCTTTATTAGTATTTTTATATACTTGTACATAACTATTCAAATTAAGATAATTTGAAATAGTAAAAAAGTCGCTTTCTTTATAGGTTTTATAGTCTTTTTAGTTTTATCTAATGTAGTAGGTAAATCGATATATAGGTTGGATTTT
Organism: Colletotrichum spinosum; assembly: GCA_004366825.1. NCBI lineage: Eukaryota > Fungi > Ascomycota > Sordariomycetes > Glomerellales > Glomerellaceae > Colletotrichum > Colletotrichum spinosum. The sequence goes on from QAPG01001148.1 coordinate 364, forward strand.
CCCTAAATATTATTATTTTCTATATTTAATTCTAACATTTTATTATTTTTAGTTATTTTAATATTTGAAATTTCTTCTGGAATTATTCTAGTTATTTCTTAAACTTTAGTAGTTGGATTTATTAAAGAGGTATTATCTTTATAATTATTATTTTGACTCATACTAGAAATAGCATTATCTAGATTTAAAGTAAGATTATTATTTAGCTAACTAAACTTATTATTATCAGAATTCTTTTCTAAATTAATAGATAAAAGTAATTCTTTTTCTGAAGTATTAAAAATATTTTCTAGGATTTTTACATCTCTAGACTATATAGCTCTCTTTTTATTAAAATCCCAAATCTTATAGGTATGATTTCTATAAGTTATAACAACTCTTTTATAAGTTCTTATATTTAATTTTTTAGTATTAGGATATTTATTTTTATAATAATAAGAACTACCCTATACCTTAATACTTTTAATATGAGGTTTTATTTTATCTTTTAATTTATAGGGGGTTTTGAAATTTATAGAACTATAAGGAGTTTTATTATATATTTATATATAGAAGCTATTAAAGTATCTCTTTATAAATAATAAGGTAAATTTCAGTAATAAATTAGAACTCTAATTTTATTAATTAGAATTCGTATTATTCTTTCTATTAAACTATTAGGTCTATAAATATAAGGAGGCTTAATATTATAAATAATACTAGAATAAGAATAGATATCCTTTATTCTTTTATTAATAAGTTTATTACTTCTATTAGTATTAAATTCTTTTATTTTTCTCTTATTATTATTATTATTTACTAATTGTTTAAATTTGAGAAAGACTTTAGAAACTTCTTTAGCTGACTTGGCTTTTAATAAAAATCTCTAAGTAAATCTAGTTAATTTATCAATAAATAGAATAAATCTACTAAATCTATTATATATAATAAGAATTATAAATCTATATAAATCTAAGCTAATATAATCTAAATATTAAAGATCTTAGTTCTATTTTATATTATCTTTATTGATATCATTAGTAAAGCTTTTTTTAATATAGGTTGTATAAATAGAAAGAGTATCTATTTTATTTATTTTATAAGACAAATTTGAAATATTATCTTTTAAATTATTTTTAACTTTTATATTAGTATAATCTAAATGGTTATATACAAACTAAATATTTTATAATATAGCAATAGAAAGAATAATATCTTTTTATAAAATAGGAATATTAGATTTATATAAATTATTCTTCTTAAATCTTATTATTAAAGTAGAATTCTTTTCTATATTATATAATATAGGTTTTTTCTAGAAGATTGATATAATTCCTATAATATCAAATTTATTTTAAGATAATAAATTAACTCATAATTCTAAAATATAATAAATTTCTCTTAATATAAGAATCTTATTTTTTAGAGATATCTTTAAATCTCCTATTATTCTTACTATAAGGTATATAATACCTTCCTATTTAATCTATTTTAAAACTAGCTTTATATTTAATAAAATAGATTTATCTTTAATTATATAAATAGTAGTACCTATATCTAAGTAAAAATAAATACTTCTATAATTTTCTCTTTTAACTAAATTCTTAGAATTTCTAGTAATCTATTAATTTATTAAAAAACCTAGAGTTTTATTATTATTATTAATTCTTTTTATAAGAAGCTTTTAAGTTACTCATATATCTTTAATCATTTCATTATCTTTAGAAAATATATTAAGATTTATATCTTTAGAAATAGATTCTTTAGAATTAAAACTATCTTTATCTTTTAATAACTTATCTTCTATTTTCTTATTTTCTTCAATTCTTACTAAAGTAATATTAATAAATTCTACATTCTTCTTTTAGACGTTTTCTTAGTTTTATTATTATTATTAATAAGGATATTCTTCTACTAACTTAAAGCTTTCTCTAAATACAAATAGGTATAATTTTCTTTAATATAATTATTTTTCTTATAACCTTTATAATAGATTCCCTTCTATTTTTTATATAATATTTTAGTAATTCTGAAATTCTTCTTTTTCTACGTATTTTTAATATAATTAACTAAATTATTATTTTTCTTCTAGACTTATCTAATAAATTAAAAAATACAAGATCTAAAATATAGATATCTTTATTAGACTTAAGCTTCTAAATTATAGAAATAATAAACCTCTTATAATTAAAATTAAAACTATTTACAATATGAGCTATAACTATCTATTTAAATAATTCTAATTTATTATAAAATAGATTATTAATTAAGTCTTGAATTGTATTTAGAAATTCTTCTATACGACTAAAATCACTTAAAATAGTATTAAAGAATTCTTAAAAGCTTAAGAATGTATTAGTAAATCCTATAGTCTTATAGAATTCTTATAAATATTGAAATATTTAATAAATATTTATATTATTTTTAAGTATTCAAAAAAGCTATCCTTATAGTATAATTATATATAATTTAAAGCTTTTTTTTTCAGAAGTAATGGGTTTAATAATATTTATAAAAATACCTTTACTAATAAGTAAAACTTTAATATAAATAGACTAGACTTTATAGTTACTACTTCTTACTAATTTAGAAATAGTAATCTTTCTAGAGTTACCTATTTTATTTCAAAGTAAAATAAGTTACTAAAATATATAAAGTATAAAAGGTTGTTGTTTGAAAAGATATAAAAGTCTTATAGNAAATACTATATTTTCTAAAAGAATAGAAATTAAAAGATTAAAATCCTTTTTTTCTATTTGAAATAAAAATATAACTTAAAGAATAAATCTAGAAATCAGAAATCTAAATCTTAGTATTTAAAATAAAGATAAATCTAAATCTTAGTATTTTTCTTCTCTTTCTTAATTTCCTTCTTAATAAAATTAATTGAAAATCAAAGTAAAATTCAAGATAAAAGAAGTTAATTTCTTATATATATCAATCTTTTTACTATTAAAATAATTTGAAACTAAAGAGGAAATAAACTTAAGAGTAATTTAAAAAAGTAGTTAATTAAGAATAAATCTTAAATATCTAAAGAATTAAAAAAAGCTGAAATAAGCAGAAAAATCAGATTTCTAAATATTAAAATAACTTATTAAATAAGATTGGTTTTTTATAAAAATACAGTAATTCTAATAAGGTATTCAGTTTCTACAAAAGCAGTAAAAAAGTAGAGATTCTTTTAGATTTTGTTATAATATTCGATTTTTATAAATAAATAAGAAACGTAATTCTTTAACGAATAAAGTATAAGGTGTTCAGGCTGAGAAGAGCTAGGCTTATAGCCTATTAGAATAAATAGATAGATAAGTAAATTAATAGTTAAGTTATTAGTTTACATAACTATGAAATTAAGAGAAATATAATATAGTAAAAGTAGCTTTCCTAATATAAACACTTATTTAAAATATTCATAATAATAATAATTAAATAGAGGGAGAAATAGTGATTTAATTAATAGTATAATTAACTATTTCTAACTATTATTCATAGAGAAATTAAGGTTATTATATAGAAGGTTTCTTTTAGAACTCTAATTATACTACTAGAGTTCTAACTATAGCTATAGTATATAGGCTATTATAACTATAATATATAAAGTATTATAACTATAGTATATATACCTTAGTATAATATATAAACTATTATAACTATAGCATATAATACATTATAATTATAATATATAAGCTAAAGTATAATATATATTATAATATAGCTATAGTATATTAGCTACTATAACTATAACATATAAGGCGCTATAGTTATAGTATATACAGCTTAAACTACTTCTGGTATCTTATAAAAGAATAGACTTCTATACCTTTACCTTATTTACTTAATAACTACTAGGGGTAAAAAAGTAAGATAATTATATATTTATAGAGCGATCTTTATACGATTTATTCATATAGAAATATCATAGACATTCTTATTAATTTTATTAGAATAATAGAAATAGAAGTTCTTTGCATATTAGAATAAATCTAACAAAATATAGTAAAGATAGAGAGGTTTATTTTTTTATAGGGTATTATAAGTAATTTAAGCTATATGTATTATACTTATAGTATATTATATACTATAGCTATAGTAACTAATATATTATAGCTATACTATAGTATATACTATACCTTAGCCTATATATTATAGTTATAGTATATTATATAGTATAATTATAATAGTTTATATATTATACTAAAATATATATACTATAATTATAATACTTTATATACTATAACTATAGTAGCTTATATACTATAGCTATAACTAGAGTTCTAGTAGTATAGCTAGAACTCTAGTAGTATAACTAGAATTCTAAAATAAACCTTCTTTATATAAATCTTAATATCTCTATAAATAATAGTTAGAAATAATCAATTATATTATTAATTAAATTACTGTTTCTCCCTCTATTTAACTATTATTATTAAGAATACTTTGAATAAGTCTCTATATTGAGAAAACTACTTTTATCATATTATGTTTCTCCTGATTTCACGGTTATCTATAGTAATAACTTAACTATTGATTTACCTACCTATCTATCTATTCTAATAATTATAAATTAATTAATAATTGAAATAATATTCATTCTTTTAGTTTATTTAAATTTATAGATTCAGATTAGGCTAGAGATGTTAATAATACAAAATCTACTTTAAGTAATATATTTCATTTAGATATTTATAATATTATAAGTTATAATTCAATTAAATAAAAAGTAAAAACTTTGTCTACTAATAAAGCTAAGTATATAGCTCTAGTAGATACTACTAAAGAAGCTATTTGTTTATATAATAATTATAGTTTTATCAATAAAACTTTAGGATTTAAGGCTACTGATAAGCTAATTATCTTTATAGATAATTGATTAGCTAAAATGCTTACTGAAAATATCAAATTCTGTAAAAAGGCTAAGTATATTAATATTTATTATTATTTTATTCGAGAACTTAGTTGAGATAATTAGATTAATCTTTATTGTATTAATATAAGTAATAATATAGCTAATATTTTAATAAAGCCTTTAGATTAAGTTAAATTTAATAATATTATTAAGAAGAATTTATAGAATAATCTTAATATTCAGCTTTCTTATAAATGAAATAGTTTTAATAATCTATTTTCCGAGGATTAATCTTTTCCTTTGAACTTTTACTAGTTTTAAGCTTTTCTGATTTCTCCTAACTCTTTTTACTTTATTTTAAAGTCTTTTCCTTCAAATACTTTCTAGGTCTTACGTTTTTCAGACTTTAATCTTTCAAGATTTCTCTCTATTTTTCCTATACAGCTTTTAGAGTTTTTACTATTTCTTAAGTTATAAAAGATTTATTTTTCTTATATATCTTAAAGGGGAATACTAGAGTTCTAGCGTTTTAGCTTCTACTTATATTGTTCTTAATAATCTATTCTAAGTATTTCAAGGCTTAGGTATGTTATATAATTCTTATAACTCTATACGTTCTATTTATTATAAAGAATCAACTATTAGAGTTAAAGTATACTGTTTTAATTATTTATACTTTAAATTGATGAAATTATAATATCAGAATATCTAGTAAATAGACTACTTAGTAGCTTGAGTATATTAGAGCTGAAAGTTCTATATAATATAAAGTTAACCTTTCTGAAAATAAATCTATTTAGATATTAATACTATAAAGTTCCCTACTTCTTATAAAATCCGAACTTCTTGTTATTATTACTACTTATATCAATATTAGTACTATTTTCAGATATCATTCTGAATAACTTATATTTTAATAATTAAGAGTTATTAATTCCCCTTGACTTTTTACTAGTTACCTTTCACTAATTCAACAAATATTAATAGTAGTTTATATTAATTTACATTTCTTTTATAAATATTTTACTAAGTTAAGTATTGTAAAAAAGAAGTATCTTATGATTACTATTTTAATATTTCAATAATCATATGAATTAAATAAGATCCTTAAGGCCTATTGGATTAGTAGTAAAACTAACTTTACAAATAGTATAATTAAAAGATCTAGTAATTAAACCTTAAAGGGGCTTATAAGAAAAAATAAAGGAAATAATATAAGTAGAGAGATAAGTTAAAAAAGCTATTAATAGTAATAAGATGAAGAAATAAAAGTGAAAAGAAAGTATATAAAATAATAAGAAGAAGGTAAGAGAGAGAGGGAAAAGTCTATTATAGTAAAAGCTTTGAATACTTAATATAGTATTAAATAAGAAATATCCTTTTATAGAGAAATGCTATTTATAATATTTCTATTATTTTTAATGTAATTAAAAAGACTTTATGTAACTAGAAGCGATTTTACGCTGTTTTTATATTTTATACTACTTTTACGTTTTGAACTACTTTTATACTTTACACTATTTCTATATTCTATACTACCTTTACATTTATTACTAATTTTAAGGTTTAATACGCTTTAGTTATAAAAGAGAATATTATTAGTATCAGGTTAAATATAATACTAAAGTAACTAAAGCTATAGTAGTAAGTACCTAAATAGTCGACTTAGTTATTTAGAATAAAAAGAATAGAAAGATTATTATATCGATTTATCCCTATAGTCTATGTTATATATGTATGTATATATGATAATCTAAATATAAATAATATAAATAGAAACGACTAGTCATATATTATTGATTTAATCGATTAATTATGAAGTTTACTAGTTATAGGCTAATGTTAATATCTAGAACCTTAATATCCCCTAAATTAAATCTTACTTACCTCTAAAATAAAACTTCATACTACTAACATAAACGTTCTTTACTATTAATATAAATTAATTCATAATTTCTATATAAATATAATAGAACTTAACCTACTCTTATTAGTCAATAATCTTAGTATATTGAATAATAGTTATATTGAAAGTCTTTAATCTACTTAAAGTTATATACCTCTCTAAGACCTTTTAAAAGTAGTTGTATTTAGTTATTAGCTCTTACTTTATTTATCTTATAGATATTACTAATTCTAAAGAATTATTTAAGTAGAGGAAGCCTTAGGTAGTAAGTAGAGTTAGTTAATATAATAGCTAATAAATAGAAAGTATATATATATATCTATATTTATTATAATTACCTTTTAGGAGATTATAATTAGTTATATAATACTAATACTAACTAGCTAGTAGTAATTACTATATTTAGCTTATATAATTAGTAGGAATACTAGTTATAATTACCTACTATAAGGTTCAAACCTACTACTCTTACTGTAAAATAGTAAAAGCTAGCTAGAAGTTAAACTACTATATTAAATAAGTATAACATATTAAATATTTAGTTACTTTTGCTCTATACTTAGAGGGGTATCTAAGCTCTTTACTCTATATATAAATCTAACTATATATTTTACTTAATAATAGTATTTATACTAATACTAACTTATAACTAGTTAAAATAGTAATAAAGCTACTCATTATTATAAATAATTATACCCCAAGTTCCAATATTTAATTCTATAGTAGTAAACAACCTTATAGTAGTAATTAGGGAGAGTTTTATGAAAACTAGGACTTAATATATATAGTTAAAAGTAACAACTAAAGTTATAGAGTTAAAAACTTTTTGGAACTTCTTAAAGAAAAAGTAAAATAGAATACTAAGAAATAGATAATCTGTAATTTATTATTATTCTATATCTATATTTCTATAATAGGAGTAGAATTTCTCTAAAGTCTATATAGTTATTTATAAAAAGAGTCCTATAGAATAAATATAGAGATATCTAATTATACTTATTATAACTAAAGCTATTACTATATTAGAATAAACTTTAATAAAATTGTCCTAAGTATTATATTTAATAGGCAACTTATAAATATTTAAAAGAATATTATCTAGCTAATTTATAACTTATTATATTAAACTAATAATATTAGAAATGAAGTATTAATTAGATAATATTTTAATATTAATATACCATTATAATACTAATTACTAGATATTGTAAAGTATTATAGTAATATAACTATAGAAATTTTAAAGCCTATCTAATTATATTAAGAATATCTATATTTATATAAATATCTTGTACATATTAGCTATACCTAATATATTAAGATTATTTACTAAAAAGAATAAGCTAAGTCGTATTATATTTATATAGAGATTATAAGTTAGTTTATATTAATAGTAGAGAACCTTTATATTAATAGTATAAAGTCTTATTATAAGGGTAGGTAAGGCTTAGTCAGAATATTAAGATTATCAATATTAAAGGTATAATATATATTTAAATAGAATACCTATAGTTAGGAATAATTAAATATCTTAAGATATTTGAATTATTTATAGCTATAAAGATATAAAAGTATAAGATTATTATAGAAGGAGTTATTAGTTATTTATTATTAAAAATATTAATATGAAGTAGATATACTAGCTACTATAAATACAAGGAATTTGGCTTTAGATTAACTAATAGCTACCTATGATAGTTAGTAGGGGGGTAGGAAGGCAAAAACTATACTTTAGAGATAATATATCTACTAATAGTTATAGTAGAAAGCGACCTATCAGTCCTTCTTATAATATATTAAATATAACTAATACATAAATAATATTTATTGAAAGACAGATACTTCTAATATAATTAAATAGCTTTGAAAACTACTATACTTATATTACTATAGAACTCTAAAATATCTAGTATTTAATATAGTAGTACTATATTAATATTGAAGTATTACCTAATTAATATTTAGCTTCTAATATTGTTAACTTGAAATAGAAACTTACAAGATCAGTAGATAATTTCCTTTTAAATATCTATAAACTCTTTATTAATTATAGTATTTAGAATAATTATATGAAAACCTAGTTGAATATAATAATAATCCTGATTATAACAATTATAACTAGATATTTCTACATTTATCTTATAATTATCTTTTTATAAGAAATTATATAGATTTTAAAGTAATTTGAATTCTATTATAAAAATTATAGAAGAATACTATATTATTGTATACTTAGGTTTTATGTCTCCAAATAAGTATTCTATTTTATTTTATCTTTAAAAAATTCAAAAGGTGCTTAATTATATAACCTTAGTAATTACTTTTGGCTACATATATGAAGCCTTAGTTGTAATAAACGTCTCATTATATAGATTATTACTATAAAGTCTTCTACTACTATAAAGTCAAATACTAGACCTAAGAGTATAAATATCTATAATAATAAGTAATTGTATTACTTTTTTTACTAGTTATAAGCCAGTTTTAATAGGAAATAGTGATATAAAATATGTTAGAGTAATTATTGAAATATATATAAGAACTATTCGGTATAGGAGTAAACTACTTTATGAAATCTGACCTAAGATTGTATAAGTAGTAATATTTCTTTAGAACTAAATACTGATATACTTTTTAAGCTAGTAGATACTATACTAGAAGTTTTAAGAAACTACTTAAAGAAATACTATTATGAAGCTAGACTTAGCTTATTTCTATATTCATAGTTATAAATATTTTATTTTTACTATGGATATAGAACTTAAGTAGAATTAATTAGTATATCTTAAGAAGTATATTTCTAAGCTTTCTAGTTAATTATACTTTAATTAATTCATATTAAGTATAGAATTTACTTTGAAGTAAAGTTATAATAACTTATAATATTTCTTTTAATAAGACGTTTTTGATAAAGATTCAATTTTTCTGTAAGATAAGTTTGAATAATTTAATTCTAAGAAAATCTCTTACTAATTATAAAATAGACAATTACAATAGAATTATTTAGAATTAGTTTAATTATTTATTCAAACTTCTACAAAATATTTAATAAAAAAATATATATCAAAATAAGAGATAATTATAATAGTTTAAAGTCTTATATTCATATAGTAATTATTCCTAAGCTTTATTAAATACTGTTGTATATAATTAGAGGGTAAAATCTTATGTATATTGTCTGTTACTAAACGTAGCTACGCGTGCCGCGTGAGGCTCTATTTTGAGTAGTTTAAATAAGGCGAGGCCTGTGGAGATAGCGCTAGTGCCTGAGGTTTATCTAGTATAAACTCTATTTCTTAAGTATATTATTCCTAATACGCCCCCCTAGTTTTAAGGGTTCTACTTATAGGTTAGCTTTTTTAATAATATTAGTTAAACCCTTAATTTATATCTTATAAGAAGCTCTTTTTATTACCTTATTATTCTTATTAAACTTCTACCCCTATAATAGGAAGAATAGTACTATTTATAAGCTATTTAGGTGTTTTTTGTTAGCTAGGGGGTACTTTAAGTATTTCCTGAGTTTTTATTAGGGTTTTTAACTACTAGAAGTCCTTCTTAAAATTCTTTTTCTTATTATAACTTTAGGCGGTTTAATTAATCTATTATATTAATTTAAATAATAAAAGTATTAAACTAGTAATTCTAGAGAAGTTTTATAAAGCTATTAGCTATAAAGTTTCTTAAAGGTATATATTTAATCTTAAAATACCCCTATTGAGCTTCTTATTATAGCTAGTAGTTATAGATATCTATATACTATAGCTTTATATATAGTTATATTATTCTAGTAATTATAAAATATATTATTTACTAGTTATTGTA
>QAPG01001149.1:0-10947 GCA_004366825.1 Colletotrichum spinosum
TTTCTAGTTTAATATAATAACTTATAGGATAACTAGATGATTATTTTTTAAATATCTATAGGCTACCTATTAATTATAACTTTTAGGATAATTTTATTAAAGCTTAATTTAATGAACTAATAATCTTAGTTATAAGAGTTATAAATAAATATTACTATACTTATCTTATACTTCTCTTCTTATAGGTAGTTATATAGATTTTAAGGGGATTTCAAATTTATTATAAAGAATATAGAAGAGTAATAGGTTATAGAACGCCTAGTTCTTATAAGTATTCTATTTTATCTTATTTTTAAGAGGTTTAAAAAGGTTCTTAACCCTATAACCTTAGTAGTTACTTTTAGCTATATATATTAAGCTTTAGTTTTAATAAAGCTCTCCCTAATTATTACTATAAGGTCTTCTATTACTATAGGGTTGAATATTAGAACTAGGGGTATAATTATTTATAATAATAGGTAAGTTTATTACTATTTTAACTAATTATAAGCTAGTATTAGCACGAATGCTGTTATTAGGTAAAATTTATAGTTAAATCTGTATATAGGGTGAAGAGCTTAGATACTATTCTAGGTATAGAGCAAAAGTAACCAAATAATTAGTAGTAATTAAATATCTCGAGATATTTAAATTATATATAGCTATAAAAATATAAAGACATAAAAGCATAAGGTTATTATAGAAAGACTTATTAGTTATTTATTATTCAAAAGGCTAATATAAAGTAAACATACTAGCTATTATAACTATAAGAATTTAAGTTTTAAACTAATTAGGAGCTAGCTATAGTAGTTAGTAGGGATATAAGAAAACTAAAGTTATACTTTAGGAAGTAATATATCTACTAATAGTTATAATAGAAAGCAAGCTATTAGCTCTTCTATATTAATTAAATATACTTGATATATAAATATCATTTATATAAGTATAGATACTTCTAATATATTTAGATGACTTTTAAAACTTCTACAATTACATTATCATAATATTCTAAAGTAATTAGTAATTAGTATTATAATAGTGTATGAATCTTAGATGATTATGGAATTAATACCTATTTCTTAGTATTATTAACTTAATATAATAATTAATAAATTAAATAGATAATATTCTCTTAAATAACTATAAGTTATTTATTAATTATAATACTTAGGATACCTTCACTAAAGCTTATTCTAATAGAATAATAGTCTTAATTATAATAGTTATAATTAGATATTTCCACATTTACTCTATAATACTTTCTTGATATATAGTTATATAGATTTCAAGGAAATTGTAATTTTTCTAAAAAGGATATAAAAGCATAATAGATTACAGAATACTTTGTTTTCATAAGTATCCCAGTTTATTCTGTTTTTAAGAAAGTTATAAGAGCTTTTAATTTTAAAATCTTAATAACCATTTCTAACTATATATATTAAGTCTTAATTTTAATAAAGCTCTTTCTAATTATAACTATAAGGTTTTCTATTACTATAGAGTTAAATATTAGAACTAGGAGTATAATTATCTATAATAATAAGTAACTGTATTACTATTTTAAGTAGCTATAAGTTAGTATTAGTATGAATACTATTATTAGGTAAAATGTATAGTCAAATCTATATATATATATAGTAAAGAGCTTAGATAGTATTCTAGGTATAGAATACAAGTAATTAAATTACGTATTTAATATGAATAGTAGTCTTTTATAATTATTTTAATTTTACTAATAATTACTATTTAACTTATTCTATTACAAGTATTATTTAACTTTCAAATATTGAAATAATTAGGTTTCTTATAAGGTTATTATATTTCTATTTTTATAAAACGATTAATAGTTTTATTATGAAGATCTTTTGAACTAAAAATTATAAATATGCATTCTATTTCCCTACAAGTGCAAATACTGCTTCTTATTGGAATGTATTATTAAAAGTATTAAAATAAATCTAAACGTTGTTTACATTCGAAACATTAAGCAAAAATAGAATAACTATTAATATAGTATTAAACTTAATATTTTAAACCAACATAAAGATTTAGATATATTAGAACTTACAAAGTTCTGTTTATTTCCAAATCTTATATTTATCTCTAAAATAGGTTTATTGAAATAAATATTAAGTATAAGTTTCTGAAGAGTTTTCAATTATTATATAATTCGTATAAATAATCTTCTTATTCTTATATTTAAAGAACATACTTTTAAATATAACTTCAGAAAATCTTCAAGTTAGGAAGGTCTCTAATTTAATAAACATTATAAAATAATAATAAGTATTATTCTAAATGATTTTTATAAATCTCTCAAGATTGATTATTGTAAATCTATTCTTTATAATTATAAGATAAATTACTATACAATCGTTTTCTAATATTCTATTTATATTATCATATAGTATTTCTATAACTATCCCTATTAGTATAACATTATAAAGATATATAATAATCTTTACTACTAATTCTATATTAACAATAACTACGTTTTGAAAATAAAACATTATTATTCTATATTTCTTAGTAATATATTTTATTGATTAGTATTCTATTACTAACTTTGAATATACTTAGTATTTGTATATATATTTCTATCTTAAGACTTCTTATTAAGTAATTTTAGAATATTATTATTATTTAATTAATATAGAAATTGATATAATTATTACTATTTAAAATATTACTTATACCTTTAGCTATTACATACTGCATCAGCTAGAAGTTAATTATAATTTAAAATATAATTATCCTTTTATTTAAAAAGAGGGGCCAATAGCTCGCTCTCTACTGTAACTATTAGTCGATATATTACCCCCTAAAGTACAACTTCAACCTTCCTACCCCCTTAGTAGCTACTATAACTAGCTTCTTATTTATCTAAAGCTGAATCCCTTATAGCTATAATTAGTATACCTATTTTATATTAACTTTTTAAATAATAAATACCTAATAATTCTTTCTATAATAACCTTATACCCTTATACCTTTATACTTTTATACTTTTATAACTATATATAATTTAAATATCTCGAGATGTTTAATTACTACTAATTATAAATACTCTATTTAAGTATTTATTATAATTTCAATATTTATGATCTTAATATCTCTATTGCAAACTAAAGCTGATTTATTTTTAGAATAAGACTTTATATCATTGATATAGAAGGTTTCTACTTTTCATATAAACAAACTTATAATTTCTATATAAATATAATAAGATTTAATTTATTCTTATTAACCAACAGTTTTAATATATTAAATGTAGCTAATATATAAATCATATTTATATATATCTAAAAACTTCTAATATAACTTAATAGTTTCCAAAGCCTTTATAATTATATTATCATAATACTTTAAGATATCTAATACTTAGTATTATAATAAGATACTAATCTTAAAATATGAGCGGCTAATAGCTTACTCTCCATTATAACTATTAGTAGACATATTACTTCCTAAAGTATAACTCTAGCTTTCCTATCCCCTTACTAACTACTATAGCTAGCTTCTAATTAATCTAGAGTTAAACCCCTTGTAGCTTGAGCTAGTATACTTACCCTATATTAGCTTTTTATAGATAATAAATAAGTAATAACTTCTTTTATAATAACCTTATATTTTTATATTCTTATGCCTTTATACTCTTTTAACTATTAATATATAATTCAAATATCTTTAGATATTTAATTATTACTAATTATAGGTATTCTATCCAAATATTTATCATAATGTTAATATTTATAATCTTAATATTTATAATCTGAATTCTACCTATCCTTAAGACGAGACTTTATACTATTAATATAAATATTCTCTACCATTAATATAAGCTCATTTATAATTTCTATAAAGATATAATAAGATGTAACTTATTTCTACTAATAAAACGTCTTAATATATTAAATATAACTAATATATAAGTGATATTTATATAAATATAAATATTCCTAATATGATTTAATAGCTTTTAAAATATCTATATTATATTACTATAATATTCTAAGGTATCTAGTAATTAATATTATAATACTATATTAATATTAAAACATTATCTAACTAGTACTTCATCTCTAAAGCCTTTAACTTAATATAATAACTTACAAGATAGTTAGTTAATTATTTCTCAAAGATCTATAAGTTATTTATCAAATATAACTTTTGAAATAATCTTGTTAAGATTTAATCTAATAAACTAATAGTCTTAATTATAAGACTTATAAATAAATATTATTATATTTATCTTATACTTCCCTTCCTATTAAGAGCTATATAGATTTTAGAGAAATCACTAAATTTATGGAAGAATAATAAATTATAAAATACCTAACTCTTAATATTCTATTTTATCCTACTTATAAAAAGTCTAAAGAAATTCTCAACCTTATAATTTTAATAGTTACTTTTAGCTATAGATATTAAGCTTTAGTCTTAACAAGATTCTTTCTATATAGGTTATTATTATAGAATCTTCTTTTATTATAAGATTGAATATTAGAATTAGAGGTATAATTATCTATAGTAATAGGTAATCATATTACTACTTTAACTAATTAATAGTTAGTATTAGTATAAATACTATTGTTAGGTAAAGTCTATAGTTAAATCTATATATAAGGTGAAAAGCTTAGATATTATTCTAAATATAGAGTAAAAGTAACCGAATTGATATTAAAATGCTATCTAAACAATATTTAATTTCTCATATTACTAACTTAATATATCAACTTATAAAATAACTAGATAATTATCTTTGAAATGTCTACAAACTATTTACTAATTATAATATTCAGAATAGTCTTATTAAAACTCAATTTAATATACCAATAACCTTAATTGTAATAATTATAATTAAATATCTTTATATTTATCTTATCATTATTTTTTATTAATAGCTATATAGATTTCAAGGAGACTTTAATTTTATCCTAAAAGTTATAGAAAAGTAATAGATCATAGAATACTTAGCTTTTATAAATATTCTATTTTACTCCATTCTTAAGAAGTTTATAAAGATTCTTAGTCTTATAACCTTAATAGTCATTTTTAGTTATATATGTTAAGCTTTAGTTTCAATAAAGCTCTTTCTATATAAATTAGTACTATAAAATCTTCTATTATTATAAAGTTGAATATTAGAACTAGAAGTATAATTATCTATAATAATAAGTAATTTTATTACTATTTTAACTAATTATAAGCTAGTATTAGTATATATACTACTATTAAGTAAAACTTATAGTTCAATCTATATACAAGATAAAGAGCTTAGATACTATTCTAAGTCCAGAGTAAAAGTAACTCAATAACTGAATTCTTTTATTCAAATCATTATTATTAGTTTCTAAAATTCTCCATAATCTATTTATATAACTTATTGATAATTAGATTTGTTGATTGATAATATTATAAGAAATGTTAACTATATAATATATTTTATACATACTTATATATATCCCTTTATTGAATTCTTCTTCTAAGTCTTAACAATTCAAATAAATATACTTAAATAAATTAATTCTAATTACTATTTCTTAAGATATTTTAATTATATTAACAAAGTTAAAAGCTTTAAAAAATATTTTCAGATTTATAGTTCTCTATTGCTTATAATATTTATAATGGATTATAAGAATTTCAAATTTATTCGTAATTATAATAACTATTCAAATAATTAAAAGGTTATTTTAAATTAACATAAGTAATATCTTATGCAATATATATGCTCATTTAGCTAATATACTATTAAATCCTCTTCTTATAAAATCCTATCTGATATTATAACTAATATATTTAATAATAGATATCTATATTTTACTTTTAAAGATATTATTACTTTTATCTATATATAAATTATTAAGTTAATATACTTTATTAAATGATACTTTAATTCTTATATAAAGTGAATTAAAGAATAATATATAGGTTTAAAAGTGTTAAGTAGTTCCCCTTAACGTATATATAAAGCTTTAAGAATCTCGATAATTCTGATTCTTATTCTTCTAATTTAAACTACTTTTCATAATATAATTCTATATAAATTTAATTATCTAAGTATTTAATTAACCTAATTATAAACCTAATATTAATATATTTCTAATAGTTAAGATTGATATTATTATCTAAGTTAAAATTACGTTTTTTAAAACAATTTAATACAAAAAGTAATGATTTTATATTAAATGTAAGCTTCCTAATTCTTAGAAGTTATTTAATAAATTCTCAATTCTCTTTGATGTCTTATTTTAAATAGTAATAGTTCTCCTAGTTAGATTTAAAACTTTCTTCTATTTATTAAATTAATATTTCCTTATTAAATACCTCTATTGATTTGTGTTTCATAATCTTTTTACTTATAAGGAAATATCTTCTTCTACTAATAAAATTGGTTTTAAATAATTATGTAAATCTTTCCTTTATTATATTAAACTATAGTTCTTCTTAACATCACAGGAATTCCTAATACGTTTTTATACGTTTTTGAAGTAAAAGTTATATTCTTTCTATACTAATATACAACAATAAATATATATCTCATTGATACTTATATTTCTAGTTAAATCTGTATATACAATAAAGAGCTTAGATACTATTCTAAGTATAGAGTAAAAGTAACCAAATTTCTATATTTCTATTATAGAGTATAATCTATTCTCCGTATCAATTAGATATAGTTTGTTAATATATACTAATCAATATCCTTATTTTAATTTATTACAATACCTTTTTACAGTTATTATTATAAGTCTTTATATTCTAATTAATTTATACTTCTTTAAAATCATTAATAGAATTTAAAGAAAGAAGTATAATTTAATATAATAAATTAAAAGAGTATTTATAAATAGTATCATTTTACTATATCTTAATTATAAGTATTCTTCTGAAGATTATAACTTTAGAAATATATATACTTCTTAGATAAATTATATTTCTTAAATAAAAGTTTCTTTCTAATACATCTTTATATATATATTTTAGTCTTGACTCTTAAAGATCTTTTAATATAAACTAATTATGTTTGATAATATATATAGAAATAATGTAATTAACTAGTTGATAATAAGATTAAAATTAACATAATTATTAACTTTTACTATTCTACTAAAATTATATGAGTATATTACTAATAGTAAATAGAAACAATAAGAATAAAGAATAAATATCATAGATTTGACTATATATATCTATTTATATATAGAATAATACTTTATTTCAATATTTTATAAAAGGAAATTGTAAAGATACGAACTACTATACTTATTGAATTAATAGTAATATCTACTTTATTTATTAATATATTATCTTTTCTTATACTATTTCTTGTAATTATTCTTCTTTTTGTTATGTTTCAAATCTTATTATTAATCATCAAAACCTTCTTCCTTAAGTGTCTAAAATATATAATATTTATATTTAACTAGATATTTGAATTTGTAAATATCTATCTAATACTTCTTATATTATTAATAAGTGATATTAATTAATCTTCTATATTATTAATGTATGAATAAATATCAAAACGATATTTAGAAATAAAAATAATAGATAATGGTTTTATAATACTTTTAGCTTTAGTATTATTTATTATAATATTCTAAACTTACTAATTCTCTAGATACCTATAAGAAATTGTATTATGTATACTTATAAAGTATATTCAGAGAGAAGCTAATAGCTCGCTTTCTATTATAACTATTAGGAGATGTATTACCTTCTAAAGTATAACTTCAATTCTCCTACCTTCCTCCTGACTACTATAACAAGGTCCTAGTTAAATTAAAATTAAACCCCTTATAGCTATAGTAGCCAGTATACTTACCCTATATTAACTTTTTAATAATAAATAACTAATAACTCTTTTTATAATAACTTCATACTTTTATACTTTTATATCTTTATAGCTATTAATATATAATTCAAACATCTTAAGATATTTAATTACTAATAATTATAAACATTCTATTTGATTATTTATTATAATCTTAGTATCTATAATTTTAACATCTTTATTATAAACTAAACTCTACTTACTCTTAAAATAAAACTTAGTATTATTAAGAGAAAAGCTCTCTTCTATTAATATAAACTAACTTATAGTTTCTATATAAGTATAATAAGATTTAGTTCATTCTTATTAATAGATAATCTTAATATCTTAAGTAAATATAACTAATATATAAATAATACTTATATAGATATAGATATTCCTAATATAATTAGATGGGTTTTAAAGCTTTTATAATTATACCATTATAATATTCTCAAATATCTAGTAATTAGTATTATAATAATATATTGATATGAAAATATCATCTAATGAATACTTAGCCTCTAATACTATTAGTTTAATATGATAAGTTATAGATTAAATGGATAACATTCTTTTGAATATTTATAAACTACTTATTCTTTTTAATACTTAGGATAGTTCTATTAAAACCTATTTTAATAAAGTAATAGTTTTAACCAACAATCATTATAACTAGATATCTTTATAGTTATTTTATAGTATTATTTTTATAAATAGTTATATAGATTGTAAAGAGATTTTAATTCTACTATAAAAAGCATAGAAGAGTAATAGATTATAAAAACCTTACTTTTAATACTTTATTCTATTCTGTTATAGTTCTAACTATTTAGCTATTACTCATATTTATCCTAATACCCATTTTAGGTAAATAAGGGCTTGGGTATTCTTTATTACTCTTATAACCCTATATTTTCTATTTATTGTAGAAAATCAATTACTAGAGTTAAGGTTATACTCTTTTAATTATTTATATTCTAAATTAATCAAACTATAATATTAGAATATTTGGTAAATAAACTACTTAGTAGCCCGAGCGTAATGGAGCCGAGAGTTCTATATAATGTAAGATTAACCTTTCTGAAAATAAACTCTATTTAGATATTAATACTATAAAGTTCCCTACTTCCTGTAGAACCAGAACTTCTCATTATTATTACTATTTATATTAATATTAGTACTATTTTTAGATATTATTTTAAATAACTTATTTTTTAATAATTAAGAGTTGTTAATTCTTCTTAACTTTTTACTAGTTACTTATTATTAATTTAATAGGTTATAAGCCTAGCTTTATATTAACTTCTCTCTTTATATTATATCCCTATTTATACCTATTATTAATATTGACATCTTTATCTTTATTAATATTTATTTAGGTTATATTAGAATCTATATTAACTAACTCTAAGCTTTCTGCTATCTATCTATCTATATAAAACCTCTTTTAACTATTTCTATAAAGCTTTATAATTTATTCTTTTTATATTTATTTTAATTAACTAACTAATTCTTCTTATTGATTAATTAGTTTGATATTAGATGAATCTATAAGGAGATTATACTAGTTAGAATAGTAGGCTTATTATTAGGCTAGTAAAAAAGATAGTTAAATAGTAAAAACTAAAAATTTCTTATACTTTAGGTCTATTAAAACTTTCTATAAATTAACTCTTAGGTCTACTAAAACTTTTATAAATTAGGATCTTAAATCTATTATGACTTTTATAAATTAGAACTTTAGGTCTTCTTAGACTTTTATAAAAAAAGTATTTCTTATAAGATTTGAATTTTAGATTATTATAGGTTATAGGTGTGTTAATTATTAATTAATTGTTAAGTTATACTATTATTGATCTTTTAGTTAATAATAGTTTACTAGAGTTAGTCCCTAAGTATCTTAATCCTACTTTAGGATTTTAATTAATTCTTTATTAAATAACTATTTTACTTTTTTAAGTTATTATTAAAGAATATAGGTAACTCTAAGTCTTATTCTATCCTAAAGTTAAAAAGAACTTAGAATTATAATATTTAATCTATCTATATAAAAGTTTTACTTATTAATAAAAATATCTTTATAGATTTAACTAAACCTATTTCTTTAATTAATTCTAATAAGTATTATAAAGCTCTTGGTTATATATAGTTAAATTGTAAAGATAGTCCTTTAAGAGTTATTAAGAATAATACTAATACTTTTAATATATTTAGTTATTTAAAAAGACTCTATAAACTAACTAGCTTTTCTAATAAGTTTCTTATTTATAAAANTCTATAAACTAACTAGCTTTTCTAATAAGTTTCTTATTTATAAAAAGCTTTTTAATACTATTCTTAGTAATTTTAAGTCTATAGAAAAATATCTAAATAAAATTAAAAAACTTATTAATAATTTCTTTTATAATAAAGTTAAACTACCTAATTAAGTTATTATTATTTATATTTTAAATAGTTTAGATTAAAATTATAAAGGTTTTATTATTTTAGTTATTTAGAACTTTAAATTTAATAAGGATTCTTATAAATTAGAGTTTTTAGTTTATAATCTATTAGATAAGTTTAAAAAGAAAATTTATATTCTTTAGTTAATTTTATAATTAAAAAAAACTTTAAGAATAAAATTATTAAGTAGTCTTCTCCTAAAGTTATTAAGAAACCCTAGAAGAAATAGAAAGGTATTTTTTATAACTATTATAAAAAGACTAATTATACTAAAGAGAACTATTTTAGTTTTTATCCTAAAAAGACTTTTATATAAATGAAATCTAAGAATCTTCTTAAAACTTCTTCTAAGAAGAAAAAGGATAAAAAAGATAAAACTAATAATTTAAATTTAGTTAATATTACTTTAATACTAATTAAAGAGATTTCTATTACTAAGGACTTTAAAGAATTTAATAAGAGTATTAAAATAGATAGAAGAAGATCAAGAAAAAAGTATTAAGTTTAGAAATATAACTCTAATCTAACTTTTTCTTCAAAGAGTTATTACTAAAGAGACTTTAAATATTTTAATTTCTAAGAAGATTTAGTAAAGTAGGAGTTCTATTAAATAGTTTGAAACTATTTTATTCTTTATTAATACTAAAGCTACTATTTATATAGTTAAAGATTATATTCTTTTAGTTAATAAAACTAAG
>QAPG01001150.1:0-10827 GCA_004366825.1 Colletotrichum spinosum
AATTAATATATTAATAATATTTATAGTTATAAGGTTTATAAGAACTATTTCTATAGAAGATATATAGTATATATTAAAAGTTTATTACATTAATATATATTAAAGTCTTCTAGATAGAATTATTATTAATATAAAGTATAATTTTACTACTAAAAAGTATTAAAAGAAAAGCTAATAGTATAAGTAGTAAAATTAAGATTATACTAATTGAAGCTTATAATAATATTAATAAGGTTAAATAGTATTATGCTTCTTTATAGAAGACTTATGAAATTATATATAATATAATATTAGAGATATGAAGAAAAGAAGTATTTTAAAGTATAGTTAAGGCGGTTAATCATACTAGTAGTCCTAATAGCTTTATATTAATCCTATTTATCATTAAAATATATTTATACCTCAATATATTATTATTATTATGTTTAGATATAATAAGGTATGTAATAGTTATCTATAAGATAATAGAGGAGATATATAAGATCTATATATAGTATTAAATTTTAGATATCTTAAATATATATAATAGTCTTTCTATTATATCTATTTACTAAGTTTTATTATAATTAGATATATATATCTACTAAGGATATTAAGACTAAATTAAGCTTTAAAGGCTTATTTCAATTAATACTGAGATATATATTATAGAGATAGAAGGTAGGCCTAATACTTTCTAAATAATAATAATTAAATTATACTACTAGCCTTAAGCTTAAGAGAATAATAATAAGAATCTCTATAAAAATAGAACTAAAAGAGAATCTTTATTTAAAAAGATAATTATAGAAGTAATATTTAAAGAGAAATTAAAATAATAAGAATAGTTATATAAGAATAACACTTTTATTATAAAAGTAAGTCTTTCTAATACTATATATAATAATATTTTCTTTATAGTAAAAAAGCTAGAAGTATTAGTTAAAACTATTAATTAAGCGGAGCGCTATCTATTAGAATTAATTAATAGGCGTATAGCTTCTTTATAAGAAATGAATCCAGCTTCCAGCTTTCTGATTGGCTAATCTATACTAAATTGCAATTAGTTAGTTAATATTAAAACTAATTATAACTAGTTAATAGTCTAACCTTAGTTCAATAGTAGCGATATTTACTATACTTTACCTAATAATTCTCTAGTAGTAATTATTATATAAAGAGTATTTTAGTTAGTAGTACTATTATACTATTATACTATTATTCTAGTAGTAGTAGTAGTATTATGTAGTAGTTATTAGAAGCTAGGGGGGTTTAGGGGGAGGAACCCCCTTAGGAAGCTAAGTATAATAAAAAGCTAAATGTAATAAAAAGGTTTTATAGGGTTCTTAGAAAGCCCCTAGAGGGCTTCTGGAGGGAGTATATTATCTACTATTTCTAGATTCTTTTAAAGACTAAATAATAATATAATATATCCTATCTCTAATATTATTATAATAGTAATTATTTATAATAAAATATCTCTTTTTTCATTATTATAAAAGTTGTAGAATATATTTAAAACTTTGGAATTATTATTTAGCTACCTACCTTTTCTTACCCTTTCTTACCTAAAAGCTACTTATATGTATTAGTTTTTCTTTCTTTCTTATATATATAGAAGTAAAAAATTCTTTTTTTTAAAAACTTTTCTTTTTAAATATTATTAATAATAACTATAATCCTATTGCTAATTATTAATTATTCTTATAATAGTAATATTATTAACTACTAGTTCTCTTAGAAACCTTCTTTTACTTCTATTTAAACGTTTCCTCCTTCTTAATCGCTTTATTATTAATATACCTATTTATATTTATACTAAGTATAAGAGATTGTTATTAGATTCTTATTTTATTAAAATTTGTAATCTTTTTAAACGTATAGCTTATTACTCTAAATATTATAAATAGTATATTAATTAGGTTTACGATCTCTTTATTCTTACTCTTATTAACTATATACTAATAATTATTTACTAAATAGTAATTTTCCTTAAGTTGAATTATTTAGGTTTTTACTTATACTACTTTTAATATATTACTATTTAATTTAATATAATATCTATTAGAAGTATTAATTTTATTATCTACCCCTATCGAAAAGTAATGTATTAAGACAGCTAGTTTATTTTAAAGTAGTTATAAGAGCTTTATTTAACTTTTTTAACTCTTTTAATTTTATACCTCGTAGTAGTATATAGTATTAGACCCCTAGTAATATATTCTTTTATAACTAAGCTTTTTCTTATTACTACTTTTTATAGGTCGCCCTAGCTAGCCCTAGATATTACTAACTCTAGCTTTTTATTAAGGTTATCTACCTATCTACTTTTATTTACTTTTACCTATCTATCCTATTTTAAATACTTCTTAGTAACTATTTTAGCTTCTATTATTATTGCTTTATTATATTATATTAATTATATTATCTTCTTATATATTAATATATTTTTGATATAACTAGAACCTTAAAGATATTCCTAAAGAAACTATAGTAAGATATAAAAT
Source organism: Colletotrichum spinosum (assembly GCA_004366825.1). NCBI lineage: Eukaryota > Fungi > Ascomycota > Sordariomycetes > Glomerellales > Glomerellaceae > Colletotrichum > Colletotrichum spinosum. The sequence goes on from QAPG01001150.1 coordinate 2,487, forward strand.
TACTATTATTTTATATTATTATTATATTAAGGCTTATTAAGGTAAGACTAATTATTCTTTAATTCTAACTATTTAGGATATTATATCTTACTAACTTATTAGTAATTTATAATAATTTATTAATTAGAACCTAAATCCTAATAACTATAGTAATCTTTATATATTTTAGTAGTTTTTTTATAAGATTTATAATCTTAATTATATAGGTTACTATTAGATCTAACTTAGTATTAACTAATATTATTACTATAGAAATAGTATTACTAGATATAATTTAACTACTAAATATAAGTAGTATTTAAATAGTAATTGTAATATATTTTAAAGTAATTATTTTACTAAGGATAATAATAAGAAATACTATAAGTTTACTATTTATATAATATACTTTAGTTATATATATTATGAGAATTAAAATAAAGAGTAATTAGAACTAAGTAGTCTTTCTAATCCTACTTCCCTATCATTACTTATATCTCTTATTTTACCTATATCTCCTAAGTCTTTACTTAAGCCTATTTATTTTAAACCTACTACTTAGGGATCTCCTACTTTTAGTCTATTTATATATCCTCTTTATTATAATTTCTATATAACTAGCTTTTTCTTTATAAGTAACTTTAATATATAGGTTTTTTATAATATAAATATTAAGCTTATTTAGTTGTTTTATAATATTTTTAATAGGAATACTATAGATACCTACTTTTAATATAAGGAAAAGTAGTTTAATATATAGCTAAAGAATAAGAGTATTTACTAGAGTTACTAAAATTAAGATAGTATATATAGATAGTGTTATTTAGTTTACTATTATTCTAATAAGAATAAGCTTAACTTTAGTAATATTCCTAACTTTCTACCTAAGCTTATATATATCGAAGAGATACTTATTACTAAAGTTTATATAACTATCGATTTCTATTAAATTTATAATATATAGTATAATTATAAAAGTTATATTATTAGTTCTTTTAAAGATATTAGTAAGGTTTATAATTAGCTATTGTTTCTCCTTTATAATATTAAAGTAGTCTTATTATAACTTCTTAATATAGATTAGAATTCCTATTTTAATTATTATTTTATAAGAGAGTTTTATATTTAGAAGAACTATATTAGCTACTAGTTATATTTTCTAAAAAGTAATTATTTAAGTTATATAGATATACTTATTAATTAAAATAATATTAACTAGTTATTAGATAATAGTTCTATTATTTACTAGGTACTAATTGAAATTACTAATAATATTAATAACTTTTAGTTAGATCCTAAAGAGGAATACCCTAATAATATTAATATTACTACTATATTTAACTTTATAGTAGGATATAATATTTTTCAAGATCTTTATATTAAATTATAATAGTAGTAATAGCTTAGTAATAAGTAACTTCCTACTAGTTATTATTATATTAATATATTTCCCTATTAGAAAATACTTCTCTCTAATTTTAACTATTCTAAACCCCTCTTATTACTTACCTTCTTGATATTATACCCTTATAGTAAAGGCAAGTTTATTTAATTATATTAGTAATCTATTAACTTTTCTTATTATATCTAGTATACGCTTAAGTAGTATAATAGTTATTTTACTAGATATCTCTAGTTTCAGTTCGTTATTTTTAATATCTTAATATAAACTAAAGTTAATAAATAGAATAGTTTTTATATTGAATAAATAAGCTAAGATAATATTACTATTAATAACTTAAAAGTCATATTTAAGTCTAATACCCCTAAAGCTATATATCTTCTTAATACTATTATTTATAATATAAATATTATTAGAAGTATTTATTTATACTAGAGATCTAAGTAATACTAACTTGAGGCTATTATTTATACCTTTAAGTACCTAAGCATTTTTATTACTTTTAGTATAGCTAATTACTATTAATACTTTCTCTATAAGTATATACCTAACTTTATAAAATAAGAAAATACTACTAAGACTTACTATATATAGATATTAAGAATAAGTATCTATAAGAACTCTTATATTACTACTTACTATTTTTATTAGCGATATACCTTTTTTATAAAAAATTCTTAAAGAAAGTATTTAATATTATTAAATATTAAGCTTACTATAAGTAGTAAAGTCGTAGTAGTATATATAACTATAATATCTATTAGTTCAATAGTACTATTAAGCCTAATATAAATAGTAAATATACTTATAAGCTATTTACTACTTTTTAGGGAAACTATATTAATACTATTTACCTTAAGTTAAATTATATTTATAATATTTAGTAGGAAGTTAACTTTTTTATAGTTCGTTAGCTTAATAATATATTTAAGTTTTTATTCAATATTATTAACTATATCTAGTATTATATATATAGTAGCTATTATATATATAAGAAGATAGGCACTAAGGTAGAATTATATTAATTCTACTTCCCTCATACCTATTATAATATCCCTACTATTACTAAGAATTTCAACTTAAAATATTAGATTTTTAAAGCCTAGTATAATAAAACTAACTTCTATTAGTATAGTCTTATTATTATTCTTATATAGCTTATTAATATAGAGTTTTCCCTTTATATTAGTATTATTAGAATAATTTACTATATTACTAAATATATTAGTAAGGTTAAGATTAAAATATAGTTATATAAGGAGTTAGCTAAAACTATTCTGCTAAAGATTTAATCTTATTAGCTTATTATCTCCTTTACTACTAAATTAATAAATAAACTTCTCTCTAAGTAGAACTAGTTAGTATAAGAGATCTATTATATCCTCTTTAATCTTCTTCTATATAAAAGTAGTTATATTACTATCTTAATTAATTACTATTATTTAAATCGAATTACCCCTATATCTTATATTACTAAAAGTAAGGTCTAATAGATAAGAACACTTCTCTAGAAGTATATACTATGTCTTAATAATATAATATTTACTGATATAATATATCTATACTTCTTATCTAATATTAATAATTCACAGGTTAGTAATATATATCCCTTCCCTTATATCTAACTATATATCTTTAACTACTTTCCTTAGTATAAATATAATTAAGAGGATTAACATGAAAACTATTACTATATTAAAATAATACTTTATTATCTATTTTAAAACTATACTAACCTTCTAACTATTAAAAATAAAAGAAGAAATAGCTTTAAAAAAGCTTACTATATCTATTAATAAGTTTATAACTATAATAACAAATTTTATAATATACCTATTAATCTTAAATCTCTTAAGTTTTTTAATAAGTTTAATAATATTATTATTAATAATATTATTACAAAAGAAGATTAGGAAGAGCTAGCTTGTAAGGTCTTTTTTTTACTTATTTAACTTAAAAAAACTTAATATTATTAATAATTATCCTATTAATTTGGAGTACTCCTAATAGCTTTATATTAGTTAGTATACTAATAAAGTAATACCTGACTTTTAGCTTATTAAAAAAACTAATTACCAGTTTAAAGAAATAGCTAATAATAATACCTAGCTATTTATAGATAAAGCTATTAATACTTTTAATACTAAGTAGTATTATATCTATAATATTATCTTTTTATATTTCTATTCTTTTATCTAAAGTAGTAATCTAACCTAAGTCTTTATATATATCAATAGTTAGAGTAGTATAAGTAAGTCTTATATTATTCAACTACTTCATATTATTCTTTTAGATCTTACTTGAGGAGATAATAGACTAGATCTTATTATAATTATTACGCCTACTGGTATTATTATGAATGGTATTTGAAGCTTAATTTTTTACAATATCTTTTAGCTACTAATTCAAACTTTAACCTTCTAATTATGAACTATTACTAACCTATCTAACTTCTAGTTTAAATAGTATTATAAGAAGTATTTTATTATTAATAAGAAATCTATAGTTAGTTTAAATATACTTATATTTATTAATAGTTATTTTTACTAGTTATTCTTTAAAGTTAATCTATTTTTTAGTAATATAAATATCTTTTTTATAAGAAATCTTTATTAACTCCCTCCTATTTATAAGAAAGCTCTTTTTACCTATAGATAGTTTATCTATATATTACTATATAAGATTTTTATTTAAAATACCTACTTTCTATTTAATAAGATAGTTAAACTAGATATTATTATTTATTAGTAGGGTAATAAATAGGCTTAGTTTTAATATATATTAGAATAGGTTTATAACTTATAAGTCTCTATTAAATCTTAGTAGTTGCTATCTACTTAATTATATATATTACTATTACTTTATGAAGTATCTACTTTTAATAATATTTTATATATCTTCTTTATTAATATTAAAATTAATAAGTATAATTCTAACTATATAGTATTTTTTCTTAACTTAGTATAAATTATTAATATAGTTTATTTAAACCCTAAAGTAGATAAAACTACTTTTTAAAATATTAGTAATTTCTATAAAAGGTTTTTTTTTACTATTAGAATTTAAGTAATACTAATTAAAAATATTTAGATAGAAATAAGTTTCTATAATAGAATATTAGGAATAGTTTATAATATTATTTAGTAGATAGGTATTATATAGAGAACTAATAAGCTTTTAGTTATCCTTATTAATTTTAATAATTATGTTAGTAATACTTATATTATAATAGAAGTATTCTTAAACTATAGAATTATTCGTATTTTCTAAGTAACTTATAGGTTCTATAGAAGTAACTAGGTATACTTTTATACTTAGTTCCCTCTTATTATTACTTATACTATTACTATCTATAAGTTGTAAAATATAATTCTTAATAAAATTATATTAAATATTAATAGTTATTAGTTCTAAATTAGATTAATTTATATTACTATTTCTTAAGTTTATTTTTTTTCTAGTTTTATATTTAAAAGTTGTTTTAATTACTAAGTTTTTTCTAATTATAAGACTAAGTCTAGTTAAGAATGCAACTAAGACGCTTAGTATAGATATTTTAAGTATATTTCTCAGCTAGCTATAGAAATCTTAAGTTTAAGTAGTATTAATATAGTAGATCTTACTTTCTATTAATACTATTATAAGGATACTTCTTATAGTTATTCTAAGTATTATAATTTTAAAAGGTTTCTATTAGTAGTATCTAATTTAAGCTAACTATTATCTATTTTATTAGTTTTAATTATTTTATAGTATTTTTTAATTTAAAAAGAGTATTTTATTATTAGTAGTATTTAACTTAAGCTGAACTTTATCTATTTTACTAGTTATTTCGTAGTGTTTTTTAATTTGAAGAGGATATCTTTCTATTAGTAGTATTTAAATTAGATTGAATCTTATCTGCTTTTACTAGCTATATTATTAACTATATCCTAGTTTATATTAACTTGAAGAGAAAATATTACTATTTGGTATATTAAACTTATTATTAAAGATGGAACTAGTGCTATTTTAGTTAGTACTACTTATTACTATTTTGTGTGATTAGTATTATGTCGAGCTACTTAATATAAGCTTTCTATATAAAAGCTTGTGGTTTCTCTTATATCTTAAGAATAAAAGATAGCCTAGTATTACTTAATATAAGTTTTCTATATAAAAACCTAAAGCCTTTCTTATATTGTTATTATTTACAGCTTTTGTAAAATAGATATAGACTAATAACGATAGCTTTACTAAAGCTAAGGTTAATACTACTAATAAAGCCTTCAAACGCCTATAGAATTATACTTCAAATCAGAGAATAATATATTAAGTAATACTACTATTTATGTTTTTTATAATAAATATACTATTTCTTCTCTTACTAGAATTTGTATTTTTACTTTTACTTTTTATTAATATAATTAGAAAAGTAATTAATTATATAATTATTATATATTATTTTTATATAGCTATTTTAAATAGTAGTTATTATATAATCTAGTTTTTATTTTAATTTATAAAATAATCTACTTATTAGTATTTTTATTCTTACCTTTTTTAATAATAATTATTTCTTCTATTTAGTATTAGATTTTTTATATAAAAAGAAACCTCTTTTTTTTCTTCTACTAGTTATTATTACTACTACTACTATACTACCTACCTTAAGTCTTTCAAATCTTTATAATATTAATAATATTATTAATATCCCTAACCCCCTTAATAGTAATATTACTAAATCTCAATATATCTTATTATACTAATTTCTATAGTTATTAATTAAATTTTATATTAATAAGCTTTCCACCTTATTATTAATAAGGATAATTATATAGATAATATCCTACTTCCCTTCTTTCTTAATAATAACCTACCTCTTAGTAATAATTTCTTACTTCTTCCTAATAATATTCTAATAAATAATACTCCTTCTCTTTCTTCTTCTCACTCCTCCCCCCTTTTAGAGCTTAATAAATATAAATAGTAATTACTAGTAAACTATATCTATAAGTTAATACTAATAGAATTCTTTTAAGTTTCTTAGTAATATATTATTTATACTTTTATTTCTAGTTTCTACTAACTAAATAGTATTAATACTACTATAGAACTATTAATTTTACCTATCTGCTATAAGCTTATTTTTAATAATAGAACTTCTAGTACTTTTAATACTAATAAGAAGTAGAACTTATTTATAGCTCTACTATAAATAAATAATAATAAAATACTAGAGAGATATAGCTACTATACTTTTAGTTAGGATATATAGGAAGAATATATTATTATACTACTTACTTTTTAATACCTAATTTTTAAGTTATATACTAACTACTATTACAATTCTTAAAACTCTAAATACTCCTATTATAAATATAATCATTACTACTTATAATTTAGTTCTAACTAGTTTATAAGAAACTAGATTCTAGTTCTAATTATATCTTCTAGTATATTATCCTCTCCTACCCTCTTTAATAATTCTATTTTACTAAAGTCTACTAACCTAGACTTTAAGTAATATATCTAAGAATATACTATAATAAGTTAGTCTTAACAAACTAGTACTAAGGGTGACATTAATATCTATAAGTAAGTACTATTAGTACTATACGCTTATAAGTAGTAGTAATAATAATAATAGTAATAATAGTAGTAATAGTAATAACAGTAGTAATAGTAATAACAGTAATAATAGTAGCACTTTTTACTCCTTAATACTAAGGACGAGCTAGCTAACTAAGCTATATTACTATTAGGCGGCCTATTTTAAATAGCCGTTATTATGATGAATACTATTAAATTCTTATTCTAATATTTATATCTTTCCTTAACTTCCTCTAGATTATAATCTTACTAATAACTACTATTATAACTCTAATTCCTACGAAACCTATAAGCTTTTATAATCCGTAAGTTGTAATTATCTATAAGTTATTATAATAGATAATTAGGATTAATAGTTAGGATTAGTAGTTAGAATTAGTAGTTAGGATTAGTAGTTAGGATTAGTAGTTAGGATTAATAGTTAAAATTAGTAGTTAGGATTAGTAATTAGGATTAATAGTTAGAATTAGTAGTTAGAATTAATAGTTAGGATTAGTAGTTAGGATTAATAGTTAGGATTTATAGTTAGAATTAGTAGTTAGAATAAATTAGTTAGATTAGATTTACTTCACCTTGATTTTACTATTACTAATAAGTATTATTATAACTATAAATCCTATAAGACTCTTAAGCTATTATAATATATAGTTAGAATATAGGTTAAGCATTAGGAATAGTATTAAGGTTAAGGAATATGTAATTTATTTATAGATACGTATTAATAATTATATCTATAGGGTATAAAAGCTATTCGTACTTTATCTAATATTACTAATATACAAACTAAGTCTATAACTTCTATTTAAATATAGTAAGGCTAAAAGGTCTAAAGGGGGACCCCCTAGGAATTAAGCGAATAAGATTATTATTAAAATAGTAGTACTATTAGTCTAGAAACCTACTAGTAAATATAATTAGTATAATAATTACTACTTAGTAATTATTACTTCTTAAGCAGGAGAGTTTAACCAACTACTAAGGCGCTCTACTTTCCTTACTCTAAAGCTTACCGCTAGAGTCGAAATATCTCGTTTCTACTAATATAGCTTTATTATAATATTAAATAAATCTTTTAGAGAGTTATATATTAAAGAATAAGAGATTCTATTAGTAAAAGGTATATTGTACCTTAAGCGTTTTAATATCTATAAGTATAAATAAATAAAACTTTTTAGCCTTAGGTTTATTAATAAGATTAAAAGTATTAATAATAAACTATATAAGAAGTTATAACTAGTTATTAAGAGATTTAATAATTAGGAGAAGACTAATATTTTTATATAATTATTAATAATATAATAAGTTAACTATTACTTTATATTAATACTATTAGTAATATTATATTCTAATATTCCCATAGAAACCTAC
>QAPG01001151.1:0-10987 GCA_004366825.1 Colletotrichum spinosum
TTATTAAACTATTAGGTTTATAAGTATAAAGAGGCTTAATATTATAAATAATACTAGAAGAAGAATAAATATCCTTTATTTCTTTATTAATAAATTTATTACTTCTATTAGTATTAAATTCTTTTATTTTTCTATTATTATTATTATTATTTACTAACTTTTTAAATTTAAGAAACATTTTTAAAACTTCTTTAGCTAATTCAATTTTTAATAATAATCCCTAAATAAATCTAGTTGATTTATTAATAAATAGAGTAAATCTATTAAATCTATTATATATTATAAGAGTTTTAGATCTATATAAATCTAAACTAATATAACCTAAATATTAAAGATTTAAAACTTATTTTTCATTAATTTTATTAATATTATTTATAAAACTTCCTTTAATATAAACTTTACAAATAGAAAGAATATTTATTTTATTTATTTTATAAGATAAATTTAAAATATGATCTTTTAAACTATGTATAGCCTTTATATTAATATAATTTAAATAGTTATATAAAAGCTGAATACTTTGTAATATAATAGTAGAAAGAATAATATCTTTTTATAAAATAGGAATATTAAATTCATATAAATTATTCTTTTTAAATCCTACTATTAAAATAGAATTCTTTTCTATATTATATAATATAGGTTTTTTCTAGAGAATTAATATAATTCCTATAGTATTAAGNTACTATTAAAATAGAATTCTTTTCTATATTATATAATATAGGTTTTTTCTAGAGAATTAATATAATTCCTATAGTATTAAGTTTACTTTAAAATAATAAATTAACTCCTAATTCTTAAATATAATAAACTGTCTTTAAAATAAAAGTTTAATCTTTTAGAAATATTTTTAAATCTCCTATTATTCTTACTATAAGATATATAGTACTTCTCTATTTAAGCTATTTTAAATCTAGTTTTACATTTAATAAAATAGATTGATTGTTAACTACATAAATAGTAGTAGTTATATCTAAGTAAAAATAAATATTTCTATAATTTCCTTTTTCAATTAGATTTCTAGAATTTCTAGTAATCTATTGATTTATTAAAAAACCTAGAGTTTTATTATTATTATTATTTCTTTTTATAAGGAGTTTTTAAGTTGTTTTTATATTTTTAAAAACTTTATTATCATTAGAAAATATGTTAAGATCTATATCTTTAGAAATAAACTCTTTAGAATTAGGACTTTTTTTATCTTTAAATAACTCATCTTTTATTTCTTTATTTTCTTTAGTTCTAACTGAAGTAATATTAATAAATTCTGAATTCCTCTTTTTAGACTTTTTCTTATTTTTATTATTATTTTTATAAAGATATTCTTCTACTAATTTAAATCTTTCTTTAGATAAAAATAGGAATAATTTCTTTTAGTATAATTATTCTTCTTATAATGTCTATAATAGATTCCCTTCTATTTGTTATATAGTTCTTTACTAACTTGGAAATTCTTCTTTTTCTAAATACTTTTAATATAATTAACTAAATTATTATTTTTTCTTCTAGATTTATTTAATAAATTAGAAAATAAAGAATCTAAAGTATAAATATTTGTATTAGACTTAAGATTCTAAGTTATTCTTATAGAATTCTATTGAAATTAGTCTATACTTCTTAATCTTACTTTTTACTTCAATCTTCTTAATTATAATTTTATATATTATGTTTAAGAAGTTAAAAAGCTTTCTAATAACTCTTAAGACTTCTTTCATTCTTCTTAAATAAAAGTTGAAGCTTTATATTAAATTAATTATTCAATTTATCAAGATTATTATTAGTATATAACCTTTATAATTCTTATTAAAATTAAAGACTTAAGAGTAATTCTTGTTTAGATTAATATATTATATTACTTCTTTTAGAATTCTATATATTATTTTATCTATCTTCTTTCTTATATATATATGAAAGTTTATATTTAAAGTTATATATAATTAGACTTTCAACCTTATTCGTTTGCTAGATATTAGTAAGTAGTTTAGTACTTTAGGTTTAAGTACTTTAGTTCTATATAATAACATTCTTAAGATTTAACTATAAAAAATACTTATATAAATATAATATATTAATATTACTGTTAGGGCTTAGGAGGCTTATCTTGATATAGAGACTTTATACTTACTAATATTTTCAGAGTAACTTCTTCTAAAGGATTATATTTAAATATGTATTATTCGTTTTAGTTAAGTCTATTTATAAAGTAAAGAGCTTAGATACCATTCTAGGTATAGAGCAAAAGTAACTAAATAAGTTTAAAATTATAAAGTTCATGAAAGTATAGGGTTTATTGAAAATTATTAAACCTATACTTACTACATTACACAACTATTTATATAGTTAAAAAGGTAAAGCTAAATCTACAACTTTCTTTCATACTTTATAAAACTTATATTAGAGTTTATTTTTCTATGTAAAATATCTTAAATTATTTTATTAGACCTTAAAATATTATACTAAATTTCTTTATTAATATAGAAGTACTCTAAAAGAAGATATTTTACCTAATAAAGTTTATAATTGGAGCTTCTAATTAATTTGCATTTCTTGTTATTATTTAAATCCTACTTATAATACTTCTTAGTACTATAGTAATAAGAAATACCTCTCTTCTTTTAAATTTAATTTCATGTTTAACTCTGTATAAGAAAAAGAGATCTTTCTACTACTTCTTTGTTATTAATTTAAATATCTATAGAAATAAATAATCGTCTTATTAATCTATATTTCAATAGAATAATCTTCTAATTTAGAATAAAGAAGTAAGTTTAACTTATACTTTTGATACCTATTAAATTATTATCTTAAGTCGTTTCAAGAATTATAATTTAATATAGAAAAACTCAAAAGTCTATTTGAATATTAATAAGAATTATAATATTCTAACTAAATTAAATAATAGGTTTATAAGTATTTAAAATTCTAATATTAAGATATTAATAACTAGTTTTTCCTTATTAAACACCTTAAGTTTCTATATTACCTTTAAAACTTAACTTTTTTCTTATAAGCTTCATAAGTATTACTTCATATTTAATAATTACTTCTACGTTTCTCCCTATTGTATTATAATCTTTATAACTTTTAAATCTAAATAATAGATATTAAAACCTCTTATTATATTATAAAAGCACTTTGAGAAATCTAAAGAGATTAAGTTTCTAATATGCTTCTATACTATTTATATTCTTTTTGGCCTTTTATAATATATCTTTATTAAAAAGTATATTTAATTTATTCTTTCTTATAAAAAGCTATATTAACAATTAAGAAATATTTAAAGATTATAACTTATAAAGTAGTATTTCTTTTATTGAACATAGTTTCAATATCTTCCTTATCTTTAAGCATTATAATTTAGAGTTAGAATAAAGCTTATAGTAATAATCAAATTCTTATTAAATAGTTAGAAATCTTAGAGATTTTTAATTTAATAGTAGACTTTATACACCTTTTATTAGATCTTCTTAGAAGGGTTTTAGTATAAAATAAGGGGTTTATAAAGTCTTAGAAGTTATGAGATTAATATGAGGATTCAATTTAAGTAATATAAAGAATTTAAGTCTTTAAGTTATTTAAAATAATCCTTTTAGAAGAAGTAAATATTTCTCTTTAAAGCTTTAAGGAATCTCTAATTTGAATAATACTTTTTAATATATATAGGACTCTTAGTTGATAAATTAGTTATATTATTATTATTGAATCTCAATCAATCAGGAGGCTATGGAAATACTAGATATTCAATAAGAATATATTAATATAGTCTTATGAAGTATAAATATGAGGTATATCTCTCTGAATCTAATCATAGTTATAATAATTCTTATAGGGGCTATTAGAATATATACTTAAGAATTAACAAGAGTTAGTTAGATATAACATACCTTTTATACCTTTATATACCCCTAAAATAGATAGATAGATAAATTAATAGTTAAATTATTACTATAGATAATAATACATTTAGGAGAAATATAATATAATAAAAGTAGTTTTCTTACTATGAAGACTTATCCAAAGTATCTATAATAATAATAATGAAATAGAAAGAGAAATAGTAATTTGATAAATAGTATAATTAACTATTTCTAACTTTTATTTATAAAGTTTCTAAAGTTTCTATATAGAAAGCTTATTTTGAAGTTCTAGTTATATTACTAGAGTTCTAGCTATAGCTATAATATATAGACTATTATAGTTATAACATATGGGATATTTGAATTATAATATATATACTTTAATATAATATATATACGTAAATATAATACATAAGATACTATAATTAAAATATATAATATATTATAATTACAACATATAAGCTAAGGTATAGTATATATTATAATGTAGCTATTACATATTAATTATTATACCTATAGTATATAAAGCATTATAACTATAATATATAAAGTATTATAATTATAATATATTTAGCTTAAACTACTTCGAGTATTCTATAAAGCAATAAGCGTCTATATATTTACCTTATTTATACAAAAACTACTGGACGTAAAAAAGTAAAATGAATATATCTTTATGGAGCCATTTTTATATGGTTTACTTATATAGAAATATTGTTGGAACCTCTATTATTTCTATTAGAATAATAGAAATAGAAGTTCTTTATATATTAGAATAGATGAAGTATTTCTTTTTAAGATATATGTTATTACTATATAGCTTATTTATATAAAAACCTATAAACCTTAATAAAAGGTAAAAAGACAAACATTATATAAAGTTATAAAAGCTAAAACGTATGAAAAGTAAAGAAAGTAAATACTTTTAAGATATCTTTTCTTAGAACCTAGATTTAAATTAATTTAGATTCTACTAAGTTTTAAAGTCTAGTCGGAATATTGATAATAACATCTTCTATATTTATATAATATATAAAGGTACTTCTATTTTCAATAAAGCATCTTATAGAGTAATACTTTACATTTATATATCTTATTCCTTTATAGAATATAGTAATATTTACTAGCCTTTCAACTATTAAATTATCTATAAAAGCCTTTCGTTTTTTAATTTTAAATAATAGCAATTTTGAGTTTATATAACTATAATTACAATATAAATAAGTTACTTCTTTAGACGTATTTAATAACACTATATATTTAACTTTATCAATAGATCAAACTACTATTGTTCATTTTATAGTAAAATAATATATAGCATCACTATTTCTTCTTAAGTAGAAAATATAAAAAGAAGTAAAGATTTTTATTATTCAGATTTCTTATTTAATTCGAGTAGTATGGTTTATAATATTCTTAATAGAAGATATATCTTCATGACCATAAATAAATCTATATTCTTTATTATTATTTCAATACTTTTATATATAATTCAAAACTCAAAGAATAGTCTTTATTTGAATTATAAGTAAATTAAGAATAGATTATTACTATAAAAGTCCTATTAAGCTTATCTTGAAAACTAAATATAATAAAGTTTTATTTCTTATCAAAGCTTTAAAATATTAGATTTTAAAACCTTTTCTTCATATTTAAATAATTCAAAATTATGATCTATAGAAACTTTAAATTTAAGAATAGTTTCTTTTTTATATTCCAATCAGTTTTCTTGATATTTGTATCCCAATCAATAATAACAATTCTTTCTTTCTAATGTATAAATAAGTTATAATTAAAAAAAGTCAAGAATTCTCTTAAGCTTTAAATCTTTATTCTTTCTTTTAGGGAATTATTTATATAATTAGCTATTCTCTAATGTTTATTAATAATTAGTTATATTATCTATATAGCAATTTAAAATAACTATATAAGGCTCTATTTTCGAAATGAAAAGTACTTTATTACAAAGAGAAATATTTAATTCTATTGAAAAAAATATATTTTTCATTTCATTATACTAAAGTTAAAAACTCCACTTTAAACTACATAAACATTTATTGAATAAATAAATAGAAATATAGTTTTTATTGGTCTTATAAAGATTTATATTTATATTCAGATTAAAGTCTTAAAAGTTCTTATTTATATTCAAATGGAGTCTAATTAGGAGATAAATATATACAGCCTTATTAATATTAGTCTAAATAAATACTTTAGTAATATTATATTATATGAAAATCTACTCTAGATAAACAGAAAGAATTATTATGCATTTCTTATTTTCAAACTTATAAGTAGTATTAAATATTTCTAAATAATTAATATTTAAGTATTAATTATAGCTTTAAGCTACTTATCTAGTATTATATATAGTTTCATTAATTATATTACTTACTTTTGATTTATAGATCTATCTACCAATTGGAATATTAATATTCCTAATATCAATAGTAGATAGAAGTAGTACTTTCTAACTATCTATAGATTCCATTGATTCTATCTATTCTTATTATAGTTAGAATTTAGTTTCTATATTTAGAAGATTCAAATACTTAAATAAAAGAAGTAAGTTATTTTACTTCATTTATTAATAAAATATAAAAAGCTTTATTATCTTTATCAATATGTTTATATAATATTATATAGCTATTTAAACTAGAATAATTTAAAATTGTAGAAGAGGTATTCTTTTTATATGTTGTATAGTTCCTTTTAGGCTTATTTAATATAGTAGGTAAATTAGTATATAAGTTGGATTCTGTCTAAACATTATCATTTACTTCTATATTTAATCCTAATATTCTATCATTTTAAGTTATTTTAATTTTCGAATGCTCTTTTAGAATTAGTCTAGTTATTTCTTGAACGTTAGTAATAGGATGTATTGAAAAGTTACTATTATTATTCTTATTACTATCTTAATTCATACTCGAAATAGTATTCTTTAGATTTAAAATAAGCTTATTATATAGTTAAATTAGACTTATTATGTTTAGAATTCTTTTCTAAATCAATAATTAAAAGTAATTCTTTTCCTAAAGTATAATAGGTATTTCTTCAGGATTTGTATATCTTTCAACTATTTAGCTTTCTTTTAATCAAAAGTCTAAGTTGTATAAAGATTAACTCTATAAATTATAATAGTTTCTTTGTAAGTTATTATATTTGATGCTTGAATAATAATATCTTCATTGTTATAATAGAAAACTTCACTTTATATTTTAATACTCTTAGTATCAAGTTTCTTTCTTTTTACTTTATAAAGAATCTTCAACCTATAGAATTATAAGGAGTTTTATCATATATATATATATATATATATATATGTATATATGTAGAAGCTATTAAAATATCTCTTTGTAAATAATAAGGTAAGCTTGAGTAATAAATGAGAATTCTAATTCTACTAATTAGAGTTCTTATTACTCTTTTTATTAAACTATTAGGGTTATAAATATGAAGAAGGTTCATATTATAAATAATACTAAAATAAGAATAAATACCTTTTATCTTTTTATTAGTAAATCTATTATTTCTATTAGTATTGAATCCTTTTACTTTTCTCTTATTATTAGTATTAATTACTAATTCTTTACATTCAGAACAGATACTTAAAACTTCTTTAACTAAGTTAAGTTTTAGAAAAGTACCTAAGTAAATCTAATTAATTTATAAATAAACAGAATAACCCAATTAAATCTATTATATAATATAAGAATTATAAGTTTATATAAATCTCAGCTAATCTAATTTAAATATTACAAAACTATTTTTGTTTCTTACTATGTGTATTAATATTATTAGTAAGCTACCCTCTAATATAAACTTTATAGATAGAAAGAATATCTATTTTGTCATTTTATAAACTAAGCTTAAAATTCTATTTTCTAAACCATTTATCGTCTTTATATTAATATAATTACAGTAGTTATTTGAAAGCTAAATATCTTTTAATATAATAATAGAAAGGATAATATCTTTTTATAAAATAGGAATATTAAATTTTCATAAATCATTGTTTTTAAATCTTACTATTGAAATAGAATTCTCTTCTATTCTATATAATATAGGTCTTCTTAGAAGATTAACATAATTCCTATAATTTTAAGTTTATTTTAAAATAATAAATTAATTCTCATTTCTAAACTATAATAAATTCCTTTGAATATAGAGTTTCCCCAAAGTCTCTTATTGTTCTAACTATCAAATATAAAGTAGTTTTCTAATTTAATCTATTGAAAAGTAGTTTTTATTAAGTAAAATAGACTTATTCTTAATTATATAAATAATAAGAGCTATTTTTAAATGAAGATAATTATTTTTATCACTCCCCTTTCTAATTAAATTACCAGAATGTCTAGTAATTTATTAATTTAATCAAAGCCTAGAGCTTTATTATTATTACTATTCCATTTTGTAAGGGGATTCTAGATAATCTTTATATCTTTAAAAATACTAATTTTTTAGAAAGTACGTGAAAATCTATATCTTTAGAAATTAATCCTTTGGATTCAGAACTTTCTTTATGTTCTGATAAATAATCTTCTATTTAATCTTTATTTTTAACTCTAAACAAAATAATATCAAAAGATTTTGAATTTCTTTTTTCAATTTTAATCTTATTTCTATTCTTATTTCTAATTAGGAAACTGTCTATTAATTAAAAGCTATTTCTAAATATAAATAGGTATAGTTATCTTCAATATAATCATTTCTCTTATAAGTATTATAAAAGATTCCTTTCTTTCTTTATATAATTTCTGATTAATCTTATTATATTTCTTTCTTTAAGTATTCTTGAAGTATTGTTTGAATTGCTATTTGTTCTTCTGAATCTATCTAATGATAACTATAGCATATATACCTTAGTAAAGTATATAAGCTACTATAGCTATAGTATATAATATATTATGACTATAGTATATAGGTTAAAATATAGTATATAATATAGTATAGCTATAGCGTATTAACTACTATAGCTATAACGCATGAGGTATTGTAACTACAACATATATAGCTTAAACTACTTCTAGTATTTTGTAAAAAAATAAACCTCTATACCTTTACTTTATTTACTTAAGAACTACTAGGAGTAAAAAGGTAAAATAAGTATGTATTTATAGAGCGATCTTTATACGATTTATTCATATAGATATATTATATAGGTTTTTATTAATTCTATTAGAATAATAGAAATAGAAGTTTTTTATATATTAGAATAAATCGAATATCCCCCTATAAAGTATTTGTTACTAGTATATAGCTTATTTATATAAAAACTTACAAAACTTAATAAAAAGTAAAAAGATAAAGATTATATAAAGTTATAAGAAAGAGATAGATTATATAAAGTTATAAAACCTAAAAGTATAAAAGGTAAATGTTGGTTGCATTATACTATAGGGTATATGGTAACTGTATGTATTACTATATATATAGTAGTATACCCTCTACGCCCTACTAGCAACAGGTACTAAGCACCTAGTACTAGCTATAACTAAACGTATAGTAATTAGTAAGTAATTACTATACTATAGATCTAGAGTTTTACATAGTACTATATATTACATAATATAATAATAATAATAATAAATAACTAGAATACTAATTTATACTTATATAGCAAGATTATATATAGTATATATTACCCTCTAGATTAACTAATACTAATTAATAGTTAACTTATCTATTACTATTATACTATAGATTAATAAGGCTAATTATAGTAGAAGAAGTAACTATAAAAAACTATACTTAAAATCTATATAAAATAAAAGATTGTAAAACTAATTATTTAGATACTTCAGACTCTCCCCATCCTAATATTCTAACTAAGATACTTTAAAAAGCATACTAATATTTTAGAAGACTTTTATAAGATTTAAGTTAAGATATTATATTAAAAATCTAAACTGTAGTTGAATTAAGATATATTCCTTATAGTATTTTTAAGGAGTTTTCTCAATTTATATTTTTAATTATTACTTATTAAAATATATTTAGTAAATATAATAAACCTTATTAAGCCTTACTAGACTTTTTAGTATAAGAGATTTATAGTATTTCTAGTTTTAACTTCTTAAGATTTATATAACTTTATAAAACCTANTTTATAAAAATAAATAAATCTAATAATCTTCTTATACTATTCTAACTTTAATTATAATATCTAAATTACTAGCCCCTAGAGAAATACTTATTCTAAGTACCTTTTTAATAATTATAATTATACTAAGTAGTATCCCTATACTTATAAAGCTTTATTAATACTTAGATCTTATACTCTTTAGATAGATCTAAAATATTAACTATAAAAGCCTTACTAATAAAAATACTCTAACTATCTTAATATATTTAGTATACTTATTCGTATTTTATAACTACTTAAAGATATATAATTATGAATTCTTCTAGATATTTAAAAATAATTTTAAAGACTAGCTTATTACAACTTAATAACTTATAAATACTTAAATTACCTACTAAGCTTAAAATTACCTTTTCTCCTATAGTATTAAAATTGATATAAATAGTAAAAGGATTTTTATTATTTTATATTAAGTTACTTAATAAGATCTATTTAACTTTTAGATATTTAAAAAGATTACTAAGATTAATAAACACTATACTACTTTTAAAATAAACATTAAGAAGTTCCCTAAATAACTTAAAAACCTTATAAAAGATAATTAAGAAGTTATACTACTTATCTATAAGGCTAAACTTAAAACTTAAAAAATTAAATCTATTTTAGCTTTCCTATACGTAGTAGAAGAAGGATAGTAGTAATATAGCTAGTTAGCTTATATATCCCTAGTATTAATACTATAATCCTAATTCTTTTTATTAGTCTTATTAGTATATAGCCTTTTTAATATAAAGTTTCCCTATATATAAAAAGCAAACTATAAATATAACAACTTATAGCTTTTAAGATAATTCAAATACTTCTTATATATTCCCTCTACTACTTTTTTTAATAATACTTTAGCTAAATATACTATAGATTTTATAAAACTTTATAATAAGATAATAAAATATAGTAGAAACTTATATAATATTTTTAAAATAAAAATCTATATATTTCGTAATTATTACCTTAAGCTTAATATTTTATACTATATATAAAT
>QAPG01001152.1:0-10865 GCA_004366825.1 Colletotrichum spinosum
ATATATATATTATTATAATACTCTATATATTATAATCATAATAGCCTCTATACTATAGGTATAACTAGAAATCTAATAATCCTTATACTATTCTAACTTCTATAATAATATTTAAATTACTAGTTTCTAAAGAAGTACCTATTCTAAGTATTCTTTTAATAATTATAGTTATATTTGTTAGAACAGATAGATAGGTAGATAAATCAACAGTTAAGTTATTACTATAGATAACTGTGAAATCAGGAGAAACATGATGTGATAAAAGTAGTTTTCATAATATGAGGACTTGTCTAAAATATTCGTAATAATAATAATTATATAGAGGGAAAAATAGTGATTCAATTAATAGTATGATTAACTATTTCTAACTATTATTTATAGAAATATTGAGGTTATTATATAGAGGGTTTATTTTAGAGTTCTAGCTATACTACTAGAGTTCTAGCTATAGCTATAGTATATAGGCTACTATAGCTATAGTATATAAGGCGCTATAATTATAATATATATATCTTAATATAATATATAAACTACTATAGCTATAGTATATAATATATTATAACTATAGCGTATAGGTTAAAACGTAGTATATGTTATAATATAATTATAACGTATTAGCTACTATAGCTATAGCACATAAGGCACTATAGCTATAGTATATATAGCTTGAACTATTTCTAATATCTTATAAAAGAGTAGACCTCTATACTTTTATCTTATTTACTTAAGAACTACTAGGGGTAAAAAGGTAAAATAAGTATATATTTATAGAGCGATCTTTATACGATTTATTCATATAGAAATATCATATAACGTCTTATTACTTCTATTAGAATAATAGAAATAGAAGTTCTTTAAATATTAGAATAAATCTAATAATTTAAAGTTAAGATAATATATTACTAACTATTCAAATAGGAGGGGATTATTATTATTAATAATGGTACTATTATTACTATTAATGATAATAATAGCTTATAGTACTTACTTAATATTTTTAGACTCCATAGGGATAGCTATAAATAAAAGTAGAATACTTTTATAAGAATATATATTTCTATATAATATAAAGTCTCCTATTATAATAGTATAGGCTCTTATAGATTTCTTATAAAAGCTTTTAGGTATTAATACTTTAAAAATATAATTTAACAAAGTCTCTTAATCCTTCTTAAAATATGAGCTTATAATTATAGATTAAACCCTTTACAATTTATAAAAGAATTTAAAAATATATATCTTACTATATATAGTAAGAAGGTAGTATAAGCCTTACTAGCTATATTTCTTATATTAATAATTAGAATAGAAAGGTTATAATATATAAAGTATTTAAACTATTATGTATTATTAAAGCAGTATTAATAATATATTTGGTATATTTATGGTAAATCTCTTCAGTAGCTTTATAAATAGTATAGGCTTAGGCGATAATATCTAGAGAGGGAGCTAAATCTTCTATAAGGCAGAAGTATATTCTAAAAGTAAGTAGAGTAGGTATTAGGCTATTAGGCTTAGTAGTATGATTAATTATTTTATAAATTACTTAAAAGGATACCTCTTAAGTAGTAGTATATACCTTATTATAATAAAGCTTATATATATAGTAGAGGAGTATATAGTATTACTTAACCTTACTAATATTATCATATACCTCAATAGGAATAATACGAATTATTAATCCTATTATTTATACTTCTAATTTACAATCTTTAGATTGAAATATTATTTTTATATTAGTAAGAGTAAAATTAGAAGAATTTTAATATATATTAATTTAATATACTTTAAAGACTTTCTATATTACTTTTACTAAGATATTTGGTAGAAACTAAATAGTATTAAATATTCTTATAGTATTAATAATATAGAGTATAAAGTAGCTATTAATATACATAATATTAATAATAATTTTAAAATTAAAGTTAATATTCCTAAAGATAGTAAACTAAAAGTATAAAAAGGCTATACTATCTATTTAGTATTAGTAATAGTACTTCTTAAGTATTTTGAAAGTGTAATATTTAACTAGATATCCCACCTTATTAAAGATATTATAGAAATATATAATAGCTAGGTATTTAAACTAGTAGTCGAATTTCTATATTTCTACTTCTATAAGGTATATAGAGGTAATTATTCTCTATTTATTAAGAAGTATCTATAAATACCCCTATTCTTAAGTAATTAGTATTAATATCTTATTTCAATAGAGCTAGCTATAAATATTATCAAATATAATATTAAAGGAATCTATATTTATAAAGTAGAATTAGAAAGAAGTATTATATAATATTATATAAAATATAATGATATTAAAAAGTATAAGTATATCAATTATTCTAAATATAGTAATTAGAAGGAAATTTTTAAAATATATTATTACTAGTTTACTTTATAGAAGTAAAAGAGTTATAAAAGGATTAACTATTTCTTTAAATATAGTAAACTAAGAGTACCTAGTAATTACAAAGCTAGTAATACTTGAATTAAATAGAATACCTTGAAGAATAGTATTTAAATAATAACCTTTAAATATAAATATAAATATTAAAGCTATAATATTACTCTTTTAAGTAATTCTACTACTAGAAATACTACTTTAAGTAACAATATAAAATATTACTTAGTCTTAAAA
The DNA here is from genome assembly GCA_004366825.1 of Colletotrichum spinosum. NCBI lineage: Eukaryota > Fungi > Ascomycota > Sordariomycetes > Glomerellales > Glomerellaceae > Colletotrichum > Colletotrichum spinosum. Next base: position 2,639 of record QAPG01001152.1, read on the forward strand.
GATTCTTATAATTTCACTTCTATTAAAAGTAATAGAGTCTTTAGTAAAAAGATTAAACTAAAAACTATTTAGAAAGAACTATAGTTTTGTTTTTAAAGTTATATTATACTGAATATTAGATAATAATATTATTAAGATCATTATCTTAAAAGAAATCTTTAAGGTTATTATCTAAACTATTAATACCCTTATAATTTATAAGGAATACTTAATATACTATTATAGAGTATATCCTAAATTTAGTATTTAACTTATATTAATTAAAAGAAGTATATTTCTCCTTGAAAGTATACCTTATAAACTAGTAATTTATTTTACTATATATATAGTACTTCTTATTTAAATAGCTATATATAACTATAAGAGAAGGATAAGTTCTATTTAATATAAATAGATATAAATACTATAGAATGGTATAGATAGAATATTAAGTATTTCATAATATAATACCTTATAGGTATTCTTAAAAGGAGTTATATATATAGTTAACTTAAAATTAATTATTAACTTCTTTTTAGTTATTATTTCTACTATTTTAAATATATTATAACTTTTAAATTAATATAATATTACTTATAGCTAATTTTAACGAATTATAAAGACTTTAAGATATTACTATAAACCTAAAAAGAGTTAATTAGTATTTAGATATATCATAATATATATTTATAAGTTAGAAGTAGAATATTATATCTATATAAAAATTTAGTAAGAAGGCTTGTTAAATATAAGTAAGTTTAAGTATAATAGCCTTAAGAACTTCTTTCTTATTTTTCTTAAAATCTTTAGTTATAACATTTCGAAATATAGTATTTTACTAGTTAGAAAGATATAGCTCTTAATATTTGTCGTTTTTAAAGTAGTTTTCAATATAGCGAATTATCTATTTAAACTATAGGTTGAAGTTAGAATTACTCAAGTATTTAAAATAATATTTAAGGGTTTGACTTTTTAGTATAATTAAACATATGCTAACTTATATATAGTATAAAATACTAGGCTTAAGGTAGTAATTGTGAAAGATATAAATTTCTATTTTAAATATATTATATAAGCTTTTACTATATTTTATACTTTTATTATATAGTTTCATAAAGTTTATAGTATATTTAGCTAAAGTATTATTAAAAAGAGTAGTAGAGGTAAGATGTAAAGGATATTTATAATATTGAGATTATTTTTAGCTATAGTCTTAGTAGTCTTCTTAGTATTAGAAAGGTTTTAAGATAGTTAAATAGGGGGTAGGTAAGACTAATTATTATAATAGAAATGTCTTATCTTATACTATAAGTATATAGGCTACTTAAGTTAATTATAGGTATTTCTTCTTAACTTCTTATTATAAAAGTATTATGAATATTATATATTTAACCTTAGGTTAGATATTATAAAGGAGTAGTATTAAGTGTAATTTCTCTAGTATAAAATTATTAACTTACTTAAAGTATTTTTCAAAACTACTCTTAAGGCTAGTATAATATTTTAGAAATTCTTAAAACTCCTTATAAATCTATAAAATAAGTTATTATTATTAAAATAATTAGTTTAATATTATAAAGATTTAGTTATTATTTATATTAATTTTAATACTATGTATTATAAAGTAGTTTCCAAAATAGTATATTATAAAAATACTAATGAATTATTGAATTATTATAAGTTAATCCTTAAAATTACTTTCAAATATCTAAAAACAAACCTCCAAGCTATAGAGTTTTATATAGATATAAAGGGCTACTTAATATATTAAATAAGTAAAAACCTTTATGGAATCTTTATTTATAATATTCGTGTAATTAAAATTAAGGATTTAGTTAAAAAGTATTAAGTTAAGATATTAATAGAATTTTATAAAGATAGAGATATCTAAAAGTACTATTATTATAAGTATAAAGATATTTAGAGAAGGCGTCTTACCTATAGGAGTTAATTTAGATATTATTATAGAACGAGAGGAATATTAAAAGAATTTTTAAAAAAGCTATATAAGTCTCTTAAAGGGCTAAGGTTAGAAATGTTATAAACTTCTAATATTAAAATCTTAGTAATAATTTAAAGAGGGTTATTATATTTCCTAATTTCATTTTTATAAGTAAAGATTCAGGGTGGTTATTAACTTCTTAATAGTAGCTATTAAGGGATATTTTATTTTAAAATGAAATTAAATATAATTATTAATATCTTAATGATAACTATTTATAAAAACTTAGTATATAATTTAAAAGCTCTTAGTAAAGTTTTAGAATGAGGAAAGTCTAAAATATTCAAATAATAAATCTTATAATCTTTTATCTTATGTAGATCTTAGGTATAGGGTTTTATACTTACTTCTTCTACTATAATAAGTCTTATCAATTTATAGTATAATAGTAATAAAAGGATTTACTACTAATTAGTATTAGTTTATCTAGAGGATAATATATACTATATATAATCTTATTATATAAGTATAAAGTAGTATTCTAGTTATTTATTATTATTATTCTTATATTATATAATATATAGTATTATATAAGGCTTTAGATCTCTAGTATAGCAATTACTTACTAATTACTACGCGTTTGGCTGCAGCTGGCGCCAGGTGCCTAGCACCTGCCGCCAGTAGGGCGCAGAGGGCATACTGCCACGTATGTGACAACGCGTACGGTCAACGCATGCCCTACGGCATGGCGCAACCGACAAATACTTGAACTTGCTGCGTTTAGTGGGTTTTATGTGGCGCACTGTAACCCGTCCCCAGACTTTTGACCCCCCACTGTATTCGGTTTCACGTCGTGACTAGCGGTCTCTGGCGTACAGCACGAGATGCAGTGGGAGAGTCCTCTTACAAGTAACGTCGGCCACCCCATAATGGCCACCACCCCCAACTGGCCACCTTGTTCCTATACAAAACCAGTATTTCTAGGTATTTTTATCTCAGCGAAGAAAAAGTAGAGAAATCTAGGAAAATTCTGTTAAATATTTAAGATATATTATAGTATAGTAAAAATACTTATAAAAACTTAAGTATAGTATTTCCTTCTAATATTAGTATGTTAGAATATTAGATAGAATTTCTTAATATATTAAAATTAATATTTATAGTATTATATTAAGTATAATATTAAACTGACTAATTAAAAACTAGAAGGAATATTAATACTAAGATATACTTAAGATATTAAGCTATTCAAATCTATAGATATTAAAATAAACTATAGATATTATATTTTTCTAATAAAATGCTTCTTAGTAAATATTCTATATAATAGAAATCTTATATAATTATAAATATATTATTTATATAAAAGTTCTATTTAGCTTTCTTTATAGTTAAATCTACTTTTAAGTTAAGTAGTTTTTCTATTTTCTAATATTCTTAGCTTTTTTATTTAGTTTTCTAGTTATTAAGAATAATATATCAAATAGTAGTAAATACTAATAGAATAATATATCTATAATTCCTACTCTATATAGAAGTCTTTTATTTTTAGTAGTATTTTTATTATACTATTCTATACTAGAAGTATTTAAGAGAATCTTTCTAGAATTCTCCACTTTCTCTTCGCTAAGATAAAAATACTTAAAATCACTGGTTTTGTATGGGAACTGGGTGGCCAGTTGGGGGTGGTGGCTATTATGGGGTGGCCGACGCTATAGTCTTGTCGACTGTTATTTGTAGCCTTGGCTGCTAGGCTGTAGACTGAACAAAAGATAAATCTCAGCGAGATGAACCCCCGTGCCCTTGCATCGTTGCCGGCTCGCAGCTTCCAGGTTTGTCGTCGGTGGTGGTCAACAAAGAGGAATGGTATTCGCTCCCAATTCGGGTAAATGGAAGACAAAGCTAGAGCTGGGTTCACGTCCCGATATTCAGCCTATGTGTGCAATATTCGGTCTACGAAACGGTGCTACTGGCGTCTTTGTCGCCTTGAGAATAGTAGTTCCAGGAGCAGAAGGACATGATTTCCACTCCGTCTCAAAGGAAATCGGGTCGAGGACGGCGATACGGATACATGGCCCAGAGAACTATGTAGGTACTGACTTCATATGTCCGACCCCGGCATTGCTGGACGGGGCGACGGGGTCAGGACGGGATCCATGATCGGGAAGAACCACCTTAACACCAACTATCCCGAGTAACATCCTCGGAATAACCCATGACAGTCTGCCCTACAATCGCCCTCGGTGGGGCAAAATCACTGCCTCTGGTGATAATTCACAATGGTTACCTCTATACGGACCGTGCTAGATTTTATATTTAACCGCTAGGCCAAAATCGTCAGGCAAGCCTCCACAGCCTCATACAGCCTCGTACCTCGAAGTACTGACTTGCTCAGAGTACAGCGCAGAATCGTCCTCATTAAACGTGTCTCTGAAACCATCGATTTCATACGAAATTCACACCAGAATTGATGGCCGATCCGACCGTAGTAATGAACGATTTTCGGCTGGGCTATAAATGTTGTTTTTCTGTGATTTCTTTTGTCATGTTTTTATTGTTGTTTGGCTGGGCGAGGTTTGTACCGTTCAATAATGGTACATTGAGGTACGGTGGGCTGCCTGCCTTGTGGCTGTGGCTGTGGATTTTGTTGACAAATCTGGGATAGCGGTTAAATATAAAATCTAGCACGGTCCGAATAGAGGTAACCATTCACAATGACCATCTCGTCGTTGGACCGGGGTGCCGGGGAAGACACGCCTTGAAGATCGGTAGTCGGACGTATGTATAGATTGTCGAAGTCGCACTTTGACGCATCCGCACACCGGAGACCCGATAACAGACTAGTTGAGAGGCGTTGTGCAGCTAAAGGCCGATGTGAGCAGCCAATCGCACGCCGAGATGGACATGCAACGGTCGATTATCGCAGTCAAAGCAAAATTTTAGCTCATCAAGAGCGAAGGGGCGTTTTTTCGTGACGATGTGCTAGTATACTTGTATTCGCAGATATGGGCGGGGCTCAGAACGGGAAGCTGATGTGCGTACGTGGGTTTGCTTTTGTGGCCTAAGGGAGAAACCGAATTTACGTGAAGACCCAATCACCGGAGACACGAGGAGAACGAGTCTGGCGGCATCAAAGTGGCTTGTGCCCCGTTTGTGCTCGGTTTGTTGAGGCGGCGGCTCCCACCAAGACGCAGCCGATCGAGTCGAGGGGCGGGCCGTTAAGGGGGAACCTGACAAGGGTAGCCGCTGCCCGAAGCTTTAACTGATCTTGGTCTGCATGCGCGGTCAAGCTTGTGGGCTGTCGTAGTAAGTATCAGTCTAACAGGGCTGTGAAACTTGGAATCCAAAGTAGGTCGAGATACCTCATTAACCATCATCATGGAAGGCCCACCAAAAAGAAGGCCCAAAAATTGAGGCAATGGTAGTACCTACCTGGGCCAGGGTATAGCTCAAGGGCTTGTTTGCACCTACTGTATCTGTGCTCCGTATCCAAAGTTCGAGTCCCTGGGTACACAGATGGGTAGGAGGTATCATGGTACGTGAACATGAAGAGCTAAGGCTGGGGAGAGCTGGCAGGTGAGGTGGGGTTGAAAAGACCCCTCCAAAACATCTAATCGTACACTTCGATCCTCTCCCCACCACTGCTGCTGAACCTACCCTGTCAAGTCGACTGACTGCCTTATCCCCCATTCCTCCAGCTTCATTCTTCAGGCGCAGAACTTTTCGTTCCTTTGTATTACATTACGATTTCTCCATCACGAGACGAAAACACAAGGTGAGTCCATCATCAAAATGTCGTCACCTATCTATCCTGTACGACTTGTATCTACCCCGCCGTCCCAAGAAAAGCTGGTTGCCAACGGCCTGCGAAGCTGCGCTGGGAAATCACCCCACCATACCATCCCACCCTGAGGCAATTGTTTTGTCCTGTCAAGGGGACTGGCAAGCTTAGCAATTTCCCGAAATCGGTCCTATCACTCCCATTTGTTGACTCATCCATCCACTTGTCTGTCCCTGCCCTCTGCACTATAAAGTTTTTCTCCTCCCATGGACTGTGCTAACTGATCCTCTTCCTCTCGTTAGGAACCGTTCATCATACATCATACACCATGGCCATCACCAAGATCCACGCTCGCTATGTCTACGACTCTCGTGGCAACCCCACTGTCGAAGTCGACGTCGTCACTGAGACCGGCCTTCACCGCGCCATTGTTCCCTCTGGTGCTTCCACTGGTTCGTCGTCCCGTTCCGTCTCAGCCGGTCCCGAAGAGCATGATATAGGGTTATCAGAGAGCTGACCACCATTCTGCAGGCCAACACGAGGCCTGTGAGCTGCGCGACGGCGACAAGACCAAGTGGGGTGGCAAGGGTGTCACCAAGGCCGTCGACAACGTCAACAGCGTCATTGCCCCCGCCTTGATTAAGGAGAATCTTGATGTCAAGGACCAGACCAAGATTGACAAGTTCCTTATCGACCTCGACGGAACCCCCAACAAGACAAAGCTCGGCGCCAACGCGATCCTCGGCGTCTCTTTGGCCGTTGCCAAGGCCGGCGCTGCCGAAAAAGTCAGCGGCAAACTCGCGCAAAGAGCACTCAGCGCATTGCTGACCTTTTGCAGGGCGTCCCTCTCTACGCTCACGTCTCCGACCTGGCCGGAACCAAGAAACCCTTCGTTCTCCCCGTCCCTTTCATGAACGTCCTCAACGGAGGGTAACAACTCCCCTGTGACCATAGGTCGACATCTGTTCCACGAGCTGACATCATTGCCAGTTCTCACGCTGGTGGCCGCCTTGCCTTTCAGGAATTCATGATTGTTCCTTCGTAAGTGCATCCGACTTGTTGATGTGCATTGTCTAACAACTTCCGTTCAGTGACGCTCCCTCGTTCTCCGAGGCAATGCGCCAGGGTGCCGAGGTCTACCAGGCTCTCAAAGGCTTGGCTAAGAAGAAGTACGGTCAGTCTGCTGGCAATGTCGGCGATGAGGGTGGCGTGGCTCCCGATATCCAGACCGCTCAGGAGGCTCTTGACCTTATTACCGACGCCATCGAACAGGCCGGCTACACTGGCAAGATGAACATCGCCATGGACGTTGCCTCATCCGAGTTCTACAAAGAGGACGCCAAGAAGTACGATCTCGACTTCAAGAACCCCGACAGTGACCCCTCCAAGTGGATCACCTACGAAGAGCTCGCGGCTCTGTACTCTGATCTGGCCAAGAAGTACCCCATTGTCAGCATTGAGGACCCCTTCGCCGAGGACGATTGGGAGGCGTGGAGCTACTTCTACAAGTCCCAGGACATACAGATCGTTGGTGATGACTTGACCGTCACCAACCCCCTGCGCATCAAGAAGGCCATTGAGCTCAAGTCTGCCAACGCTCTGCTTCTCAAGGTCAACCAGATCGGCACCCTGACCGAGTCCATCCAGGCTGCCAAGGACTCGTATGCCGACGGCTGGGGCGTCATGGTCTCCCACCGCTCTGGTGAGACTGAGGACGTTACCATATCGGACATTGTCGTTGGTATCCGGGCAGGCCAAATCAAGACTGGTGCGCCCGCTCGTTCCGAGCGTCTCGCCAAGCTCAATCAGATTCTCCGCATCGAGGAGGAGCTCGGCAGCAACGCCATCTACGCCGGCGCCAACTTCCGCAAGGCTGTCCAGCTGTAAGCTTGGCTACGGAATTAAAATTCTCATCCTATTACCTAGTAGGGATTGGGATATAAATTGATGAGAAATGTGGAGCGTGAAGAAATGCACTGCTGGTGACGAAATCACGATGATGAAACTCGCGGATCGTCTAGTCTACTGCGTCTACCTAGGTAAATAAAACATACAATACGCCTGGAAGTATCTACCTGTACCTTGAAAACCATTTGATACAAGTACGATAATTGTCAGTAGTACTATACTATGGAGTTTTACGTGTTTAGCCCCCCTATTTAATATAATGCCGAGTGAATGATCTTTATGATTAGAAAATATCTAGTTATATATTATAGCCTATATATATCTCTATAGGTAAATATAATTTAAAAAGTACTAGTAGTATAACTACTAATTTAGACCTATTTTTAATCTAAAAACTAATATAAACTTTATAATAATCTATATAAAAGATTATAATTTAATATACTATTAGTTAATCTAGAGGGTAATATATACTATATATAATCTTGCTATGAAAGTATAAACTAATATTCAAATTATTTATTATTATTATTCTTATATTATATAATATATGATACTATATAAAGCTCTAGATCTATAGTATAGTAATTACTTATTAATTATTATATATTTAGTTA
>QAPG01001153.1:0-10850 GCA_004366825.1 Colletotrichum spinosum
AATTAAAAAATAATAAAATATATATAGAAGAAGTAGATAATACTTATTAAATATATAGTAGAATAATATAGAGGATTATAGTAGAATGTGAAGAATTATTCTTATTAGAATAATATTATGAAAATTAAAAGTATTAATATATCATTAGAATAATAATAAATATATTTATAAATAACAAAAGGAACAACTAAGAAACTAATAATAATAATAATAATAATAATAAACATTAATTTCATTATTTAAACTATAGAAATCATTTTAATAAATAATAATACTAATATAGAATAGTTACTAGTACTAAATATATATTTTACAATAAATAGTTAGTAATAATATATAGACTTATAATAAATATTAAGGAGTATATAATTATAACCTTAGGGATTAAGGTTTTTAGAAGGAGGGATAGTTATAAAGATATATTAATAGGACTATATAGTATACCTAATAACTAGCTAGTTATAACTATTAAAATATTAGAAAGAGTTTTTAGCTAAAAGATTACAACTTAGATCTTTTAAGTAATAGTTTATATAGTAATATAGGCTCTACTTATACATCCGAATTCTTCCTAGTTAAGGCTTTTAGCTATACCTTTATATAAGTATTCTTAAAGATTAAAGAATTTAGTAAAATAGAAATAAACAAATACCTTAAGATATAATATTTTAGCTTTATATTAGAAGAAGATATATAAAAACTATTAATATTAATAATTTATATCTAAATCTTAATAATAAACTAATTATAAATAAAAATACTAAGGTTAATAAGAATATTAATAGTAAGGAGAATAAGAAGAATATAGTACTTATTAATACAAATATAAGAAATAAAACGAAATAAAAGGTATTAAATAAAGTAGGCTTCTTAAAAGAAGTAAAAAAGGGTATTTTAAATCTGAGAGTTCTTATTATTAATATTTATATAAAGATAAAAAATAACTAATATAATTTTAAAGTCTAAATTTCTATTACTTTTTCAATTAAGGTAATGAAGTATCCCCTTAAGTCTATCAATAAATTAGGTGAAAACTAGAATAAGTTTATTTAATAGAAAAGTTAGATTCAAATATATTAATAGATTAATTATAATATTATATAAGGTTTTAGCTTTAGTAGATTCTTTTTTAATTTTAATAGGTTTATCTTATTGTTACAATATGAGTATTGATTAATACATATTATTTTATTTAAAACTTAATATATAGTACTTATATGAATAAACATACTACTTATAAGTATAAGAAAGCAACTATTAAAAATATTAGTATAAGTAAGGAGAAAGAAAATAGTAGTTAAGAATAATAAGAAGATTATTTTAATATATTAAAGTCAGAAATAATTATTAATTTTAAAAGGAACTAGTTAAGTATTCTTCGTTATATTTATAAAGATAGTTAAATATATAATAGACTATAATAGGTTTATTATAATAAATAATTTCTTTTATTTAAGTATTCAAAAGATTATTTTGAATACTTTTTATTCTATTTCCTTTCTAATAATATATTACTTAGGACTTAAGGGTATTTCTAGTAGTTCTATTACTATAGGGTATATAAGAATAAGTATAATACTAAGGCTACTATATAGCTATACTAACTTATATAAAGTCTAAGTATTCTATTTATATGCATTTAAGTATTTTATTATAGTTTGAATAGATTATACTTTTTAATAATTTATATTTAGACTATATACTATATTATTCATTTATTGTAGAATCTTAATACAAAGAGAACTATATAATCTATAAATATACAAATTTCTAAAAAGAAATTATACTTTTAGAAAAAGGTTATTTTTATCTATTTACTTAAGAAAGAAGTCCAATAACTATAAATCTAATAAGCTAAATAATAATCTTATTTTAAATCTAGATAATTCTATTTTTAATATAAATTAAAGTTATAATAATCATAATCATAATACTTCTTCAATAAGTCCTACTACTAAAGTTTAAAAAATAGCTTGAATAATTCTAGAAGGAAGTTCAAATATTAAAATAATTGAAAATAATAAAATATTACAATTAAATAAAGAAAACAACAATAATATTTAGGAATAATCCAATATATATATTAATTTACTTTTGATATTAGATGAAGCTAAAAATGATTATAAAACTTATAAAAAGAGTACTCTTTTTATTGTTTTTAACTATTCTAATTGAAATGATTATATAAAGTCATAGAACAATACTAATAAAGATAATTAAGCTTCTTATTCTTTTTAATAAAGAAAATAAAAGATTTTATTTCTCTTATTTAGTTATTGAAGTCTTCTAAATATAGAAACAAAAAGATTTCAACTAAAGAAATAGAATGAATAGAATCTATAAATAGTTAGAAAGTAACACTTCTATCTACTATTATTAGAAATATTAATATTCTAAGTAGTAAATAGGGTTATGAACTAAACATAAATCATATAACTAAAAGTACTATATACAAAACTAGATAGATAGCTTGAAGCTTTAACTAGAATTTAAATATCAGTTATTTAGAAAGCTTTAGTATTATTTATAAACTAGAGAGAAAAGAAAGTATAATAATTCTTTCTATTTATTTAGAATAGATTTTTATATAATGTAATATTACTATAATATTTACTTATATTAATAGTAATAAACCTATATATATTTATCTACTGATCAGAGTTTATTTTGATGTAAAGAAAGGATTCTTTAGAGTTTAATTTGAATATTGATATAAATACTTATAGAAATAATAAAAACTATATTTCTATTTATTTATTAAATACAGCTTCATATAATTTAAAGTAGAATCCTTAACTTGAATATAATTATCTGAAGAGTATTATTTATCCAATAGGATGTTTTATTTCATCTTATAATAGAATAGTAATTATTTTAAATAAGATACCTCATATAGCTGCTTTGACTTACTATATAAATAATATATAACTAATTATTAATAATTAGGAAATAAGTAATTATATATATAATTCTTCAAGATAGAAAATAAGGATTTAAAATTTAAGAAAACTTTGTATTTTTCTTAACTATAATCTATCTATAAATTAAAAAGAAAAGATAGTTATGATTAATTAAGATGAATATATTGAGAAAGCTTTTAAAGAATATAAAAAAGAAATTATTCATAATCTAGACACTCCTATAAATAATAAGTTTAAGGTATTGAGAAATAGAAATAAAGGTCTAAAATCTAATATGTTAAAGTCTTAATAAGGAATAAAAACTTTATTACATTTAGGTTTGAAAATAAAACTTAATATTACTTTTATAGTAATAGCCTATTCTGAATTTACTTATAATCTAACTAAAGATTATATGTTTTAACTTTTATCTATATATAAAAGTATTTACATAGTAATAAGGAATATAGACTTATTTATAATTATAAAGATATATTGTCTACTAAAAGTACTATAAAGTATATCAATTCAGATAACATAAGAAGTCTAAATGATAAGAAATCTATTTCTTTTTCTATTTTCTACTAAAGAAGAAATCGTAGTATCATAGATTATTTTATTACAGAAAAAAGAATAATAGTATTGTTTATATATAAAGTTAAATATACAATTCTATTAAGTATCTATAAAGAGGTGATTTATGATATTATAATTATAATTACATGGATTTAAGATTAGAATTATCTAAAAATACAGGATTAAAAGTCTTTAAAAGTAGTTTACTAGCAAAAAGACTGGTTAAAAACCTTGAACTTTATGAAAACGTAAAATATATATATATAAAATATTATTTTCTAAGAGATTTTATTAGAAATACAAATATCTTTATAAATTATATAAATATAAAGGATAATATAGTTAATACTGTAATTAGGCTTTTAGGATTAGTAGAATCTAAATAAATCTTACCTAAACTTTATTCAAATTTCAACAAATGATGTTTCAAAATCTTTTATGTTTTATTTTTTATATATTCTAGGTTTTATAAATACATCTAGTCTATATATTTTGACTTTTATCAAGTTTTATAAGCTTTCAAATAAGAAAGTTATATGGTAGTAAAATATGATTTAGAAGAGAATATTAGATTTATTTTAATATATAAAAACTTCTATTCCAATTATTCTAAAAGAAGTAATAAGGATTTCTATAATATTTCTATATAAGTAAATTATATAAAAGTCGCTTTAGGAATATATACTTATTTTGCTTCTTTACTCTTAGTAGTTTTTAAATAAAGAAAGTAAATATCTAAATGTTTATTCTTTCATAAAATACTAAAAGTAGTTCAAGCTAAATATATTATAATCATAATATTTTATATCTTATAGCTACAGTACTTAATACACTATAGTTATACTATATAATATATATTATAGTTTTGATATATTATATATTATAATTATAATAGCTAATGCATTATATTCAAAAATATATATTATAGTTATGATGCTTGATATATTATGGCTATAGAAGTTTATTTATTGTAAGTATAGTTAGAACTCTAGTAATATAACTAGAGTTCTAGAATAAATTCTCTATATACAAGCCTCAATATGTCTATAAAGAATAATCAGAAATAGCTAATTATACTAATAATTAAATTACTATTTCTCCTTCTATTTAATTAGTATTATTATAAATACTCCTAATAAGTTTTTATATTAAGAAAACTGCTTTATAATCTTATAGCTTTCCCAATTTCGTTGTTATCTATAGTAATAACTTACTTATCAATTTATCTACTTATCTATCTATTCTAATAATAAGTAGCTAAAATAATAATAATATTATTTATTATTATAGATAATAACATTCCTGGTTCTAATATTTAACTTTATAGTCATAAAACACCTTATAATAATAATTTAGATAATGAGAGGTTTATTTAGACTAAGATGTAATATATATAGCTAAAAGTAATTATTAAGCTTATAAAGTTAAGAATTTTTATAAACCTCTTCAAAATAGAATAAAGTAAAACACTTATCAAAACTAAATAGTTTCTAATCTATTATCTTTCTATATCTTTTATAATAGAATTGAAATCTCTTTGCACTCTATATAACTATTCTTAAAAGAGATTACATAGAGTACGTATGGAGATATCTAATTATGATTATTATAGTTAAAGTTATTACTTTATTAGAATAGGTTTTAATAAGATTATTCTAAGTATTATAATTAATAGACAGCTTATAGATGTTTAAAAAGTATTGTCTAATTCATTCATAACTTATTATATTAAATTAATAACATTAGAAATTAGATCTGAATTAGATAATACTTTAATATTAATATATTATCATAATATTAATCACTAGATATTTTGGAATATTGAAATAATATAATTATAGAGGTTTTAAAAGTTATCTAATTATATTAAGAGTATCTATATCTATATAAGTATTATTTATATATTAGTTATATCTAATATATTATGACTTTTTCTTAATAAGAATAAACCAAGTCCTATTATTCTTATATAAGGATTATAAGTTAACTTATACTAATGGTAGAGAACTTTTATATTAGAAATATAGATTCCAATCCTAAAGGTAAGTAAGGTTTGATCTAAAGAACATTAAAGTTATTGATATTAAAATTATAATAAGTATTTAAATAGAGTGTTTATAATTAGTAGTAATTAAATATTGTGGGATATTTAAATTATATATAACTATAACAGTATAAACATATAAGGTTATTATAGAAATAGATATTAGTTATTTATTATCACAAAGATTAATATAAGGTAAATATACTAATTTTAACTACAAGAAGTTTAGCTTTAAATTAACTAGGGGCTAATCATAATAGTTAGTAAGGAGGTGGGAAGGCTGAAGTTATATTTTAGGGGGTAATATATCTAAAGATAGTTATAATAGAGAATAAGCTATCAGTCCTTCTTATTATATAATATATAAGTATTAGCTTATATATATATTTAAATAATTAAAGAATCTACTTATTAGGTTTTGTATATATTTATAATAAAGGTTTACTAAAGTTTACTAATTATTACTATTCATCTCTTAAACTTCTTATGGTAAAAGAGAATAATGTTATAGTAGTATTCTTTTAATGTTAAGCTAATTCAAGTTACTTTTATACCTATTACTTACATATTTCTATTCTAATTAACTATTAATTATAATTAAAACAAGAACTATAGCTAGCTATAGTTTTATAATCTTATCTTGAAAGTCTTAAAGCTTATTATGATTACATAATAGTATTAAACTATAGTATAATAACCTATCTAGCTGATAGTGTAATTGCTAATAACTATCTGAGTTTAAGAGGAAACTATTAGTGGGAAATAATTTAACTAGATATCTCTTGTTTAAGAATACCCTTTTATTTATTTTATAACTAATTTAAACTTAAAATAAAGCTTAGTTAATATCTCTTTAAGCTTTTGATAGAAATAGTAAATTGTTGTAAAGATTTAAGTATCGTAATAGAGGTTCTCATTATACTAAGGAAAATATTAAGAGAATACTTTAATATTTTAATTTTACCAAAACTTATATTTTATATAAACATTCGTGATTTATACTTAGACTTTAAATAATAAACTAGCTTATAAGAATTATTTGAAACTTTCCAATATTTGAATAAAAACGTATTCAACCTTTGGTTCATACTATATAATTGCCTATTTCATAAGAAAGTGTATAATATTACTACGAAAAGAAGTAGTAATAAAACGTAATTTCTTTTTTATAGAACGTATTCATAACATTTTCCAAGTTTACTTTATAGTCTTATTAAATCTTTATCAAAACCTTTTAGAGCTATCAGTTTTTATCTTTTATTAAATTAATTTACTATTAGCCTATTAGAATCCCTATTAAAAGTTCTAGAATATTCATATTTATTGTTACTTTTTATTATTTTGTATTATTCTTTCTTCTTCTCTATAACTTACTATTTACTATTAAGTTAAATGTAGATCAAAGATTTATTAATATTAGAAGTTAGTTATAAGATATACTTTAATAGTATTTTAATAGAATTATAATAAACCTGAAGTCTTTATATTTAAAGTAAAAGGTTTTTACTAAACTATAGGAGTAGTAACTATATAGACTTCTAATAGTAATATTCTATCTAAACTTGAGGGTTTATATCTATAATAAAGGCTATCAAAATATATATTCTTGAATAGATAATATAAGATTATATTCTGAAAGTAAATATAATTTGACTTATAATTATAACATTGGGACTTTAAGTACCAAAGCGTAATAAAGATCTAGATAGAATATGTCTATATATTATAATTATATGATATATTGAAATAGAATATTCATCTTCAGTAGTAATAAGTATTCTTAAGATATTTAGAATACTAATCAATAATTATAAGAATATAAGAGTATAAAAGTATAAGGTTATTATAAAGACGATTAGAAGTAGTTTAATATTGAAGAGATAATTATAAGATAGACTTATAAATATAAACAACTAGCCCTATAGGGGTATAATACTATAGCTAAGAGTATCTCAACTTTAAATACCTATATACGCATGCGCGCGTACATAGAATAATACTACTAATTGAACTAATATTAAAAGGTATTATTAAGAATAATACGCTCGAGAGGTAGAGTTTGCACCGGCTAAACCTTAGACATAAGCGCAATCTCTATAAGCCTCACCCTATTTAAACCACTTAAAATAAAGCCTTATATAATATATATAGCTATATTTAATTATAAATAATACATATTAGATTTTACCTTCTCATTATATATAATCATTAAGAGTCTTATAATACTAAAGAATCAAAAGGCTAAGAATATATATTATAATATTTTATATACTTTAAATATTAAGATATCTATTAAAAATACCTCTCTTTTACTATTCAAAAGAGCTAATTAGTAACTTGGTTAATATAATACTTTTTAAATAGAAGCTAAATCTTATAACTTATAGAATTATTTTAATTCTAAAGTAATTACTTATTAAAACCTTCTCTTAAAACTTCCTTAAAGGTTCCTCTTAAGTAAGTTTCTCAAGGTTAAGTAATACTAATAAGCCTTTAAAATACTTAAATTAAATACTCTTAGGAGCTTTATTCCTATAATAATAATAGATTGTAAAGAAATTTAATACTTCTTAATAGATTTTACTAAAGACATTAATATAAAGAATATTATAGATTTTATAGAGCGAAATCTAAAGATTTATATAACTTTCCATACTTTTTATATTTGAGAAACTTAAGAATATAAATATAAGTAGTCAAACTAAACCTGTATAATAATCTAAGCTTTTAAATATATAAATAAAATATTCTAAAATTTATATCACTATATAGAAGAAGATATAATAATATAAATTACTAATTTCTATAATTGGTCTAATATTATAAATAACTTATACTTCTAAAATACTACTTTAATATATTATAAAGTACTTCAGTCTTCTAGAATTAAATACCTTACTATAAGAATAATAGCTGAAATATAACTTTAAAAGTAATAAGATATTATATATCAGATTTGAACAGTTAATTATATTCTATCTACTCCTAGAATACTTTAAATTTATAATCTTATAATTCTATTACTCTTCTTACTAATTAAATTATATATATAAAGTTATATACTTATGGTTTATAACTATTGAAATTATATATTCCTAAATACAATTATTTTAACAATTATAGAATGAGATAAAATCTCCCTAAGACTTTCTTATATAATAACATTAAATATAATACTTTCAATATTATAATAGAAATTCAAACTACTACTTGAAATATCTAAAGGAATAAGAAATACTTTTAGAATTTAGATAAATTCTTATACTTTCTCAAGTATAAGTTGAATTATAATTTAATACATTATTATATATATCTTTAGTTCGCTTATAAGAATTGGATATTAAATATCTTAACTAAAGAAAATATTAAATAATTACTAATTCTTAATCTAGACTTCTTAAGAAGGATTCAGAATTCTAAAACATAATAACTATACAATCAAGCATCTAGTTAAAATAATTATAATATTATATAATAAATATATTATAAAAAGGAACTTTAATAATACTTTTTTTGAGACTCTTGTATCTTTAATTTAAATATTTCAGTTTATATCTTTTAATATGGAAAATATTTTATAATCCTTCAAAAGAGTCCCATAAAAGATTATATATAATATAATATAAAGCTTATACTTATTAAAAACTATAGAAATACTATATTTTCTATTATAATTAATAAAAATAGAGAAGTTACCTATATTTCTATAATATTACTTTCTATACTATTCTAATTATAAACCTCATCTCTTTTTAAGAATTATAAAACTAAGACTATTAGTAAAACATTTGGCTAAAGTATTTATTCTAACTATAGAAAAGTAATTATTCTAATATTATAGCTATTAATATCTTATATAGCTAATAAGTCTTTGAATACTGTATACTTTATAAGAAATTAATTACTTTGACAATATAATTAATATAACATAAGCTTTCCCCTAAATATTACTACTACTAATAATATACTATAGATATTATTAAACTAGTAAAAGGTAACTAGTAAAAGGTTAAGGGCAATTAACAACTCTTAATCATTAAAGAATAGGTCATTCAGAATGATATCTGAAAATAGTACTGATATTAATATAAAATAGTAATAATAATAGGAAGTTCTAATTCCACAAGAAGTAGGGAACTTCGCAGTATAATATCTAAATAGAGTTTACTTTTAGAAAAATTAACCTTACGTAAGACGGAACTTTCGGCTCTGTTATAGTCGAGCTACTAAGTAGTCTGTTCACCAAATATTCTAATATTATAGTTTGATTAATTTAGAATATAAATGATCAAAGTAGTATAATTTAAACTCTAATAATTGACTTTCTATAATAAATAGAAAATATAGAATTATAAAAGTAATAAAGAATACTTAAGCCCTTATTTACTTAAAATAGGTTATTAGGATAAATATAAGTAATAGCTAAATAGTTAAAATTCTAATATCCCCCCTAAGGTATATAAGATAAATAAATGTTATATAACTTAGAAAGTAGTAAAAACTCTAAAGACTATATAGGAAAAATAGAGAAATTTCAGAGAATCAAAATTTAAAAAACTTAAAACTAAAAAGGTTTAAAAGAAAAGACTTAAGAATAAATAAGGAAAAATCAGAAAGACTTAAAATTAGTGAATAGTTTGAGAGAAAAGATTAATTCTTAGAAAATAGATTATTAAAACGATTTCTTCTATAAGAAGGCTAAATATTTAAGTTATTCTATAAAATCTTCTTAATAATATTATTAAATTTAACTCGGTTTAGAAGTTTCGTTAAAAGATTAGTAATATTATTACTCATATTAATATAATAGAAACTAATCTAATTACTACAAATAAGATTTCTAACATAATAATAATAAAAGTTAATATACTTAGCCTTTTTATAAAATTTAGTATTTTTAATAAGTTCTTTAATTAATTAATTATCTATAAAGATAATCAGCTTATTTATAATTCTGAATCCTAAAGTTGAATTAATAAAACTATAGTTATTATATAAATAAATAGTTTCTTTAATAATATCTATTAGAACTATATATTTAGCTTTATAAGTAGATAAAACTACTATTCCTTATTTAATTAAGCTATAATTTATAATATTATAAATATCTAGGTAAAATATATAAGCCGAAGTAGACTTTGTATTATTGATATCTCTAGTTTAATCTAAATCTATAAGTCTAAATAAATCAAGAAGATTAATAATATTATAATTATAAATTATTTTATAATTAGAATTCTTTTTCAAATAACTTTATATCTTATGAAGAATAATAAAATATTTTTTAGAAAGATTTGAAGAAAGTGAAGAAGTAAGTAGTAATAGTTAGA
>QAPG01001154.1:0-10756 GCA_004366825.1 Colletotrichum spinosum
AAAAGTATTATATAGTTATTAATATTAATCTTTAGCTTAAGTTACTATTATTATCTATTCTTATATTATAAGCTAGATTTCTAAATAGTTAAATCTAATTTAATTAGTTAAAATCTAAAGCTATATTTTAATTTTCTTTAAGTTAATTAAATAGGAATTTTAAAATAATTACCTTTTTATTTAAATAATATAGATATCCCCTCTTAACTAGTTAGATTTCTTATTTTAAATATACTATCTAATTCTCTAGTTATTAATATACTTTTTAAATTCTTATTTTTATTAAAGGTTATTTTATTTAATTGAAATTAATCAGAAGTTTAAATTAATCCTATTAATTCAAATATTAATTTAAATATAATTAAACTTCCTTTATTAATCTTTAAAGCTAATTCTAAATTTAACTTAATATTTTAAACTACTTCTAATACTAATAGGATAACTAGTAGAAAAAAGAATTCTCTATTAAATATTCTTATTATTTTAAAATTTCTAAATACTTTAAAAATAAAATTATTAAATTCTTTAGTAATTAATTTAACTAGTAGTTTTATAACTTCTTTTATAAATACTTTATATAACTTTTATCTTAAGTAAAGTCTTATCTTATTATATTTAATATTTTAAATAATAATAACTTTTTAAATAATAAAAATCTAAATTATATAGAAATTATAGATATTTAAAATATAATCTATTAGATATTTAATATATCTTTTTAATTTAACTTTAAATAACTTTTTTAAAATATTTTATTTATAATATTTCTTAAGTAAGTATATTTAATATCTATGGATATAAATCTATTTATAGTAAGAATATAAGTCTTAATAAGAATTTAAAATATATTCTAATATTTATTAATAAAAGTATTATTTATATTAAGTTTCTTCAACTTTATATAGTAATCTCTAGTTATTTCAAATATTTAGAAATATATTATATAATATAACTACTATTTAAATTAATTCTACGTATAGTTTAAATAGTAGTCTAATAACTTCTTATATTTTTATTTCTAGGTAATTAGTTCTTTTCTAGTATACTTACCTATTCTAACTAACTCTTTAATATAAGAAAGAAATAGTTTAAAATTAATTTCTTACTTCATTTTTTATTTTTAATAACTAGTTTTTCTATTAATTACTATAATTAATTTTTTAATATTTTATTAAATCTTATAGATTAAAAGACTTCTTTACTTTTTAATTTATCTTTTAAATATTATTATTATTTAAGAGATTAAATTATAAGTTTTATTAAGTAGTATAAATATAAAAAGTAGGTTTAAAAGTTTATTTTTAGTAATAAGTACTTAAAAGTTACCTATATAAGCTTGAGGAAAATTAAATAGATCTTAGGTAATATAATAGAATAAGCAAACTAATTATAACTCTAAAGTTTATCTAGAGATTACTTATTAAAAGTAGACTTCTATATAATAAAAGCAATCTAATTACTTTAGTTTTATAAATTTTATTTTTTAAATATTAAAAACTAGATATTTAAGAGTATTCTTTCTAAAATATCTTATTTAAAAATACTATATATAAGTATTATTAGATCTTATATTCAAAAGAGCTATTTTAAAGTAAAGTTAAGAAAATAATATATTTAAATATTCTAAACTAATACTTAAACAATTTAAATAAATTATAAGATAATTTAAAGCTAATTTATATTTGAAGAATATAAACTTATACTTTCTAAATAATTATTTTATTATAATAGACTAGTTAAGTAGACTAAATCTAAACGTATAATTAAAATTTATATATCAGATTTTAATCTTTTTAAGAAGTAGAACTTTTAAAATAATATTAATATAGAAGTTTTTAATATGAATAATATTATTTAATATTAAGTCTAATATATTCTTCCCTTTTAAACTATTAAAAATATTTCTAATTACTTATTTATTTTATCTAATTATAGGGAAGTCAGTTAAATTATATTAAATAATATCTATTCCTTTATTCAACTTAAAAGATTCCTTCTTAAAAAAATCTATTAAATTAGTAATATAAACTACTCTACAGCTATTAAATACTATACTTACTAAAAATAAATAAAATCTTCAAATAGTTAAAAAGATCTTAAGAAACATTACAATTAATCCTTTAAAAAAAGATATTAATATTAACATATATTAAATTAGAAACATAATTACTACTACTATTAGATTTACTATTTAAAGGAGTTATTTTGACTTTTAAAATATTTAAAGATATCTCTTTAGTTTTAATAATATATATTTTAGAAATTAATTATTTTTCTTAGCTAACCTTTAGTAAAGAATATATAATTCCAAGTTATTCACTCCATTTATAATACTATTTCGAATAGTAATTATTATCTAAATATTAAGGAATCTAATACATAAACTTATTATAATATATTCAATATACCTATAATCCTCCAGAAGGTATAAGTAACTTTTGAAATTATATAAATACTTTAATTTAAACTAAGATATACTATTTAACCTTCTTATAAGAATAATTAATATTAATAGTATTTTACTATAGCTTTTTATTAAGATTTCTTTAGTTTAAAATAAAATAGAAAAGATTTCTCTATATTTAGCTAAACTATTAATTTCTAAATTTAAGGTTTCTCTTTTAATAATATTCTAATGTTAAGTTATAGCCTAATTAGTTAAAAAGTATTAATTAAGTATTTAAAACTATTTTTTAATTATAGGTATTCTCTAAATTTCAGAAATCTAATAAATAACAACTTAAAGATAGATAGTATACTACTTATTATATTATATTAAACTAGAAATATTTAAATTAGCTTTCTTAAAGATTTTATTATATTTTATTCTAACTTATTACTATATAATTAAATCATTTTAAATATATTAATATTTTAGAATTCTCACAAGAACTTAAGAAGAAATATTATTATTATTAAAGAATTCTATTTAAATGAATATTAAAAAACAATTATTAATAGTAGTATTAATTTCTATTTAAATTATATTATAATATTCCTTTATCTCCTTATAATTAGATTCCTAAACTATTTAAAACTTGAAATCTATTATATAATAATTAGAAATACCCTTAATATTAAAAGTGAAGAATTTAATACTTCTAATTATTTATCAAATAGTATTTTCTCAGATGAATTATTCATTAAAATTAAATAGATTAATTATTTTCAAACTATTAAAATCTAGTTTAATATTTAGATTGAAATACTTCTAAATATTTTAACTAGTTATATAGAATTATAATATAATATATTAATAGTTACAATTAGAACTATTAGATATCTTTGTTATTATATTAAAGCTACTGATAGTTAAATATACTATTTTCAAATAGTTTATTAAAGAATAAAAAAGATAAATTAAGAAGGATTTTCTTTATATTGATTAATTAAGAATAGCTTAGAAATACATTAAATATTCCTAAGCTTATAACTATAATAAACAAATAATATAATATATAGTCTGAATATAAATTATTAAAAAGTATAATCTATTCAAACTAGAATAAAACACTTAAATATATATAAATAGAATAGTTAGGCTTTATATAAGCCGGTATAGCCGTATAGTAGCCTTAGTACTATACTTATTCTTACAACTTATAATAATAGAATTAAATATACTTAATAGTTTTTATTTTAAGTTTTATATTAATATTCTATGTGAGGGGCCGATGGCTTGCTCTCTATTGCGACTATTAGTAGATATGTTGCCCCCTAAAGTACGACTTCAGCCTTCCTACCCCCCTACTAACTACTATAGCTAGCCCCTAGTTAATCTAGGGCTAAACCCCTCGCGGCTATAGCAGTTAGTATACTTACCCTATATTAACCTTATGATATATAGAACTCTCAGCTCTATTACGCTTGGGCTACTAAGTAGTCTATTTACTAAATATTCTAATATTATATTTTGATTAATTTAGAGTATAAATAATTAAGGTAATATAACCTTAACTCTAATAATTGATTTTCTACAATAAATAGAAAATATAGGGTTATGAGAGTAATAAAGAATACTCAAGCCCTTCCTTACCTAAAATGGATTATTAGGATAAGTATGAGTAATAGCTAAATAGCTAGAACTCTAATAACTATTTTAGGAAGATTTATCTATTTCTATTTATAACAGTATGCTATTTGGAATAGTTTATAAAGTATAAGGTTATTTCTAGTAGTTCTACTACTAGGGAGGTATGTAAGAACAAGTATAACATAAAGCCTACCAGGCGGCTATACTAAACTATATAAGGCTTAACTATTCTATTTATATATATTTAAGTGTTTTATTCTAGTTTGAATAGATTATAGCTTTTGATAACCTAAATTCAGACTATATATTATATTATTTGTTTATTACATATTCTATATATATACCTTATTTAGAAGGTTTAGAATATTTATTGGAATATTGGTACTATTAGTAAAAGAAATTATAGATATAATAATCCATTAATTTTATAGCTACTTAATATACTATTAAATCTATTTAAAAGATATACTAATAGGTATAAAGTTAATAAATTCTACTTCTATGTAGTATAGAATGATAATTATCTATTTCTTAGACTTTTAGATAATACACAGTTTAGTAAAATAGATAATATAATTACTAATAGATATATATAATCGTCTATTATTAGTAAAAGTAATATCTATCAGAGTATAGAGGTTTGGATTTATTATAAGATCTATTCTTGTGAATATAATATTAAAACTAGTAATGCTAGTAAAGTATTGTAGTGTGTTATGTGTTCAGCCCCCTACCTAGTGGGTAGCCTTACACAACGCCCAGTATTAAATCTCTATGATAAAAAAAAACCCAGTAACGTACTATAGCCTATATGTGTCTCTGTAGGCAAATGCAGTAAAAAGGACCTAGTGGTGCGGCGTTTGGTTTAAACCCAGCCCCAACCTAGAGCTAGTAAAGTATTAAATGAGGTATTTAGAAATATATAAATAAGTAAGAAAAAGGTTAGTATTTGTTTCCCATAATCTACCTATAGTATAAGTAATATCTAGTTAAGTATTAGTAATTCATTAGTTAAAGTAGTTACTTTACTCTATATAAACCTAGTAAGATTAATTGTTATATTGATTTTCCAACTATATAATTATAAGACTTTTATCAGTAAGTAGAGTGGTCTTAATAGTATAAGGTTTATAATAATTAAAATAATATAAAATAAGGTTGACATGTTTATATTAGAATAAGAAGATCTTTGTGATATTATAATAGTTTTGAAATCCTAAAAACTAGATACCAATACTAAGATCTTTAAGAGGGTATATACCTTTAAGTATTTTATAAACTCTCTTTATAATCCTAAATACATAAGTAATTATAATATTATTATTGATATATATAAAGCCATAAATATTGAGATTTGTATTAATAAAGAGATACATCTCTCTGTTAATAAGTATAAAGCTAATCTTCTTTATTTTAACTATAATAAATTAGAATTAGTAAAAAGAATTGTTATAAAGGTTGTATAAAGCCTTATAGAATAATCAAATCCTATTTATATTATTAGAATAACATATAGGTTAATTAACATAGATTAAAATACCTTAAGCTATAAGAATAATAAGGAAGGTAGTATTAAAGTTATATATCTTATATAAGAACTAGTAAAATATAATAATAGTAAAGAAGAAGTATATAGTAATAATGGTTATTATAATAGTATAGACTTCTTAAGATAATTAGTTATCTTTCATATAATTACTATAAATAACCTATTAAGCTTTGAATCTTATATTATTATTTGAGGTATTAGTCTTAGTATTAAAAATCTATATACCTAAAAGGATTTTAATATTGAAAAACTTATTAATAATATAATAAGTCCTCTTAATAACTATCTAATGAATCTTAGTGTTATATATAAGCATTTAATAAAGAAACTAAAGAAGACTCTCTATTACTTTTTTAATAATATAAAGAATAGAATGATAGAGAAGAAAAGCTTTTAATAGTATTATAATAATAAGAAGACTAATAATGATTAGAATATTAAAATTAACATACATATTAATAATAAAATAAATCTTCTTCTTATTATAAAGATAAAGACGATAGGCTTTATAATAATAACCTAATAGCTTTATTATAATAATATAATAAGAGTAATTCAAAATAGAAATAATAACCAAATTAGTTAATTCTATTATTAATAGAATGATATTTAAATTTAAATACTCTAGCTCTTACTTCTAAATAGTATTTATAAAGTTATTATTTCCTTTATTATTGATAATATCAATAAGCTCTAATGAAGTAATAATGATAAGAAGAAGTAGGCTTTTTGATAGTAGAACTACATATTTTATAATATAGACATAGTTAATCTAATATATGTATAAACTAATTTCCTTTTCTTTTCAAAGGAAATCCTCTATAGTAATACCAATTTCACTCAAAACCTAATTAGAATATTAAATCTAAAGGTTGGATTCATTAAATAGAATATTGAAATGAATACTATTAGGTTGAACATAATTATTAAGAAAGTGTATAAGAATTTTATCAAGATTGTTATGAAAGTAAATATTATAAGAACAAAGAACTCACTTCATATTAGAAATATAAATATAATAAATATAGCTTTATAAAGATTTATAATTAATAAAGAAACCTTTTATAATATATATTTCAAACTTATCTATGTAGAGAAAACGTTTACCTCTCTTTTAATAAATATAAACAATATATCTAAATATATAAATATGCTGAATATATAGAGACTTATAGTTTTGAATTAGATTTAACTCTTTTATCATAATTCTATAAAAGCTGAACTTTCCCCAACTAACTTTTAATGAGAAATTAAGAATCTAAATAGTAGTATTAAGAATATAATTCTAAAGCTCCTTAAATAGACTATTATTAATATGTTTAATATAAGCTACTTCAATAATAGTCTAACCAATGAATTCAATTACTCTATTTATTAATAGTATATTAATAATAATTAGATCAAGCTAAATACTTATAAACCCGGGGCTTCTAAATATCTTTTTCAGCTTCAGAGGATTATTATAAATAAATAGCTTTATAGTTGATATAGGTATATTAATAAAGTTATTATTGTATTTCTCAATAGCCTTAAGTATAATATTATAATAATAAGTATTAAGTAAAATAGGCTAGTAGTAATTGTTATTATAATTAAGGAAATAAAAAGTATACTTCTTATTTATTATTGTTAACAGTTTGATCTTAATAAAGCTGAGATAAATCTCTTGACCTATCTAACAAGAAAGAAAGGAGTATTATAATTAATAATCTCTATAGATATAATAAAATAACGTATCTGATAGTAAAAGCAGTAAATCCTTTCTTATATGAATTATATATTTATATAGTAATAAGCTTTAATAATTTGTAATAAATAGGTATAACTAGAATAATAGTATACTATCTTAAGTATTGGATAAACCTTGATTTTAATTCTAATTGAATTGAAAGTAGTATTAATAGAGATAGTAATAGCTCTAGATATATTAATAATATACATATTGTTTATCTAATAGATCTTAATAAAGCTATAATAAGAGTGAATATTGATAAGGTTTGTAATATAATAATTATACTAAATATAGTTTCTTTAAAGTCTACTTAAGTTAAATAAATTAATAAAACTAAAAAAGCTATATTTAATCTTCTTAATAATCTGATTAATAATCTTAGAAGGATTAATCAGATCCTCTTTTTAAACAGAAATAGTATTTATACTTTCTAGTCTTACTAACTCACTATTAGTAATAGTAAGAAATCACCAATTATTATAAATATTATACAATATAAAACGAATAAAGATATTAAAGATTAAGCTGAAGTAATTTAAATGAATTATAATATCTAAACTTATGATAACTTTATTATTAATTATACTTTTTACTACTTTAGATATTATTAGTAACCTCTAAATAATAGATATTCTAATAATATAATAAATAAATAACATGGTATATAGTCTGAATATAGGTTATTAAAAGATATAATCTATTTAAACTAGATTGAAGCGCTTAAATATGTATAAATAGAACGGTTAGGCTTTATATAAGTTAGTATAGTTATATAGTAATCGTAATATTAAACTTATTCTTATATACCCCCCTAGTAGTAAAGCTACTAGAGATACCCTTGAATCTTAAATAATATATTATTATAAATAAAATAAGGTAAATAGTATCCAAAATAATTCTTTAAATACTTAAATAAAAGAAATTATTCATTATAATAAACCTATTATAATTTATTATATATTTAACTATTTTTATAAGTATTAGCAGAAATATCTAGCTAGTTCTTTTTAAAATTAATAAATATTTCTTATTTTAATATATTAAAATCATCCCCTTATTATCTTTTGTTACTATTTTCTTTCTCCTTATATATACTAATATTTTCAATAGTCGCCTTTTTATACTTATAAGTAATATATTTATCAATATAGATCTTATATATTAAATTTTAAATAAGATAATATATCTTAATTACTACTAATATTTTAAGTATAAGATAAACCTACTAAAATCAAAAAAGGCTATTAAAGCTAAAGCTGTATATAATATTACGGCTAATCTATTAATATATCTTAATCTAACTTTTTTATTAAATAAACCTATTCTAGTTTTTGCTTAATTTATTGATAAACTTCAGGGGATACTTCTTAATCCTAACTTAGAAAGTAGTAGAAAACTAAACTTCAAAGTTATATTAGCTATTTTTCATCTTTATTTAAATATTCATAATAAGAACTCTTAGATTTAAAATACCTTCTTTTACTCTTTTTAAAAAATCTATTTGATTTAGTACTTTTTAACTTTTTTATTTCTTATAATTTTATTAATAATTACTACTTTCCCCTTATTTTCCTTATTATTAATATTCTTATTGTTTTTAATACTTTTATTTATAACTGATTTATCATTAAGATTTAAATATTAGTTGCTAATATTAATAGTTTTTACCTATCTTCTTTTAATTTAAATAGTAAGTATTAATATAAAGCTAAAGTATTATATCTTAAGGTTTTTATTTATATTTATTTCACTACGTTTCCCAATTCTTAAGAATACTTATTACTATTTCTACTATTTAAAACTTTTAATATATTAAAATTAAATAATTTTATTAAGAAGTTAGCTATTAGTTTAAAGAAGTCTACTATTTCTAATAGCTTAAAATATCCTTATAATTATTTTAGAAAAATTGTTATTCTTAAGCGACTTTCTAAAGATAAAGAAAACAATTTAACTAGTAACTTTATAGTTAAAAATTAGGAAGAAGAATTTGAATCTATTATAAATAAAAAAGAAGATAATAAAGATAATATTAATAAACTATTCAAACTTCTTGAGAAATATATTAAGATAGCTCTAAAGTCTATAAAGAAATCTATTTAAATTAGAAATTAAGAGATTCTATCTAAAATAAATAACCTTAAATAGTTACTTTAGAATACTAAATATTAATTAGTTAAATTAAATAAAAAGTCTATTATAAAAAGAATTCTTATAAAGTCTATTCTATTTAACAAAGTAACTAATATAGAATGATTAAAAAATATAAAGATTATCTTTTTTAAATAGAACTAATTAGTAATATTTAACTTATTTAAACTATTCTTTATACTATTTATTATTTGAATTTTACTTTTCCTTATAGAAACTATCTCTATACTATTAATATTAAAAATAAGAATTTACTTTTGATTTACTATTACTAATCTAAATCTAAATTAAAAAATATCATATTCTAATTTCTAATAAAACTTATAAAGTCTTTAAAAAGTCTCTTAATACTATTTATATTTTAAATAATAATATAGTAAGTAGTTTAATCTAAAGTTGAAATCTTAGTTTTAAATCTAACTTTGTATAGTTGAAAAATAAGAAGGTTAGTAATATAGAAAAGTTATTCTCAATTATACTTTATTCTTAATAATAAAAAGAATCTGAATTAGTTTTCCTTAAGATTAGAAATATATCTAATTCTATTACTAAAGTTCTAGTTATTATATAACTTATTATTATTTGACTATTTTAAATATTACTATTTATATAACTTCTTATTATTAAATTAGTTGTTTAACTTCTTAATATTTTAATTATTTTAACTAAGTTTCTTATTAACTTAAATTCTATTTTTTAAATAATTCCTAGTAATTTTAGAAGTTAGAATTTTAGCTTTAGTATTTTAGTAACTAGTTGTAATAAGTTCCTTCTTTCCTTTAGATAAATCCTAATATTAAATGTTTCAAAAAAGATTTACTTAACTTTCTATATTTCTCTAAGTTGATTTTTATATACTAATTACTATTTCTTATCTACTTATTTAAAGTTCTAGGTTTAAATAGTTTATTCTAAATTAGATATAACTTTAGATAGAAAATTTGATTCTTTATAAAAAGTTTTACTACTTTCTAACTTTTTATATAAATATAATTAAATGGTCTTATTAAAAAGTTAAACATTAAAAATCTAGACTATTTATATATATTATTTCAATAAGTAGAAATAGTTTTAAGAAACCTATTGGTTTATTTTAATTAGTCTTAAGAATATGATTTATAGATTTATAAAGTTAAGAAGTATTTTAAATTATTTATATATTACTTAAATTAAAATTCTTATAAGTCTATCTACTAATATTAGATCTATAAGTATATAGATAATTTTAAAACTACTATTTAAGTATTTTTAATATAACTATATTTATTAAATATCTATATATTAAAGTTTG
>QAPG01001155.1:0-10820 GCA_004366825.1 Colletotrichum spinosum
TTAAAAGAATTTAAATCTCTATTAACTTTATTAGTAAACTTACTTTTAAGATAGGCTTCATAAATATATAGTTTATTACCTTTAGAATATTTATAATTAATATTCTTTATTATATTCTTAATTAACTTAATAATATTACTAATATTAGCTTATTCTATTATATTATAATTTTAAGTTATTAACATTAGTAATATTAGCATAAAGAATTAAACAATAGAATTAAAGTTCAATAGGGATTCTAAATTTATAAAAGTTATTAACTTTAGTTCTTATAAGTAAAGGTTTATCCTATTTCATATTATATAGTATAAGTTTATTAAAAAAGATAGATAATACTCCTACTGAGTAAAGTTTAAATTAATTTAATAGATTATTATCTAGATATAATATATAATAAATATTATATAAAGGATATTTAATATTATTTAGGATAGTCTTTAAATTACTTTTTATAGTTAAAGTAATCTTTTTAGTATTTCCCTACTTAATAAGTAAAAAAGTCTTATTTTTATTAACTAAGAAAGTATGATTTTTAACTATATAAATAGTAGCTCTAGTATTAATAAAACATAAAATAGTTTTAAACTATTTAATAGAACTCCTACTTTACTAAATAGTCTTAGAAATTAAAGTATATAGAATCTTTTTAATAATAACTTTTTAAGAGAAAGTTGGATTAGAGTTATATTTTTAAACTCAATACTTTCTTCTTTATCTTCTTCTTCTATTTTAGTATTTTTATTAAGTGATATAAGATCTTTAATTATATTACTAGAGATCTTTTTAACTAGTATTAAAATATCATTAATTAAATTTGAGTTATTAGTCTTATTATTTTATCTTTTTTCTTTTTAGAAGATTAAGGAGGACTTTTACATTTTATCTAATTAGAAGTCTTTTTAAAATAAAAACTAAAATAGTTCTTTTTAGTATAATTAATGTTTTTATAATAGTTATAGAAAATACCTTTCTATTTCTTCTAGGGCTTCTTAATAACTTTAGGAGATAGCTACTTAAAAATCTTATTCTTAAAATTCTTCTTAATTATAAAATTAGATAAAAACATATAAGTTCTCCTTTTAAACTTATCTAATAGATTAGAGAATAAAAATCTAATTTATAAGAATCCTTATTAGATTTAAAATTCTAAGAAATTAAAATAATAAAACCTTTATAACCTTTATCTAGACTATTTAAAATATAAATAATAATAACTTAATTAGGTAATTTAATTTTATTATAAGAAAAGTTATTAATAAGTTTGTTACTTTTATTTAGATATTTTTCTATAGACTTAAAGTTACTAAGAATAATATTAAAGAGTTCTTTATAAATAAGAAACTTTATAGAAAAACTAGTTAGTTTCTAGAGTTTTTTTTAATTATCTAAATAAATTAAAAATATAAATATTAATCTTCATAATTATTGAAGGACTATTTTTATAGTTTAACTATCTATAATTAAGAGTTTTATAATACTTACTAGGATTAGTGAAAGAAATAGGTTTTGTTAAATTTATAAAAATACTTTTACTAATAAGTAAAGTTTTTATATAGATAGACTAAATCTTATAATTCTAAGTCTTTTTAAACTTTAGGATAGAATATAACTTAGAGTTACTTATATTCTTTAATAATAACTTAAGAAGGCAAAGTAGTTATTTAACAAAGAATTATTAAGAATCCTAAAGTAGGATTAAGATACTTAAAGACTAACTCTAGTATACTATTATTAATTAAAGGTTTAATAATAATATAACTTAATAGTTAATTAATAATTAATATACTTATAACTTATAGTAGTCTAGAGTTTAAATCTTATAAGAAATACTTTTTGTATAAAAATTAGAAAAGGTTTAAAGTTTTAATTTATATAAGTTGTAATAAACTTAAGATTCTAATTTATAAAACTCTTAGTAGACTTAGAAGCTAGTTTATAGAAAGTTTTAAAAGACCTAAACACTAGTTTATAAAAGGTTTTAGTAGATTTAAAATATAAGAGATTTTTAGCTTCTACTACTTAACTATCTTTTTATTAGTTGAGTAGTAAGCTTATTATTCTAATTAGTATAATCTCTTTATAGGTTTATCTAATATTAAACTAATCAATTAATAAGAAAAATTATTTAGTTAGTTAAGATAAATAAGAAAAAGATAAGCTATAGAGCTTTATAGAAATAGTTAAGAGAGGTTTTCTATAGATAGATAGGTAGTAGAAAGCTTAGAGTTAGTTAGTATAGACTTTAATATAATCTGAATAGATATTAATAAAAATAAGTATATTAGTATTAATAATAAGTATAGATAGAGATATAATGTAAAGACAGAAGTTAATATAAAGTTAGGTTTATAACTTATTAAACTAGTAATAAGTGATGAGTAAAAAGTTAAAAGAAATTAATAATTCTTGATTATTAAAGAATAAGTTATTTAAAACAATATCTAAAAATAGTAATAATATTAATATAAATAGTAATAATGATAGGAAGTTCTAATTCTATAGGAAGTAGGAAACCTTATAGTATTAATATCTAAATAGACTTTATTTTCAGAAAGGTTAACTTTATGTTATATAGAATTCTTAGCTCTGTTATACTCGGGCTACTAAGTAGTCTTTTTACTAAATATTTTAATATTTTAGTTTAATTAATTTAGAATATAAATAGTTAAGGTAGTATAATCTTAATTCTAATAATTG
The DNA here is from genome assembly GCA_004366825.1 of Colletotrichum spinosum. Taxonomy (NCBI): domain Eukaryota; kingdom Fungi; phylum Ascomycota; class Sordariomycetes; order Glomerellales; family Glomerellaceae; genus Colletotrichum; species Colletotrichum spinosum. Next base: position 2,698 of record QAPG01001155.1, read on the forward strand.
ATTTTCTATAATAAATAGGAAATATAGGGTTATGAAAGTAATAAAGAATACTCAAGCCCTTATTTACCTAAAATGGGTTATTAGGATAAGTATAAGTAATAGCTAAACAGCTAGAACTCTAACAAAGTTAATAATATCAATATTAAAAGAGATATATAGGGGTATACCGAGATAAGTAGTATTATATATATATATCTAAAAGGATATATAGGGGTATTTTGAAATAAGTAGTATTATATATATATTAGAAGGATTGAAAAAAGGTTTTTATATATATAACCTATATTTAGACTTTATACAAGAAAGTTATTAAAGTTATTATAACTATTGGATGTTGATAAAAGCAGGATTTAGATAATTGAAAACATTACAAGCTAGGTTTATAATTATAAGAAGTTAAGGAAACTACCTAAAAGCGCCTTTAGGTATTATATAGAGAGTATATAAAGAAGTAAAAATAGTTTATCTTATTAGTATTGAAATAGAAAATATTTAAAGTATTTAAGCTTTTGAAATATTGCTTTGAGGGTATAGTTTGTAGTTTAGATTTATAGTTTATATAGCTATATATATTTTATTATATAGTTCCTTAGGTATTAGATATAATTAATAGCTAGAAGACGTCTTTCCTAGTAGTTTTCTAAATACAAAAAAGTATTTAAAATCTTAAAACTATGTAAAGTATTTAAATAATTATTTTTAAATAAAAGTTATAAGACTCTTAAGCTTTAAAGTAGGAGTAATAGAATTCTTTGGCTCTGGAATTCAAGTTTTAAATTTCTTAAAATTATAACTTATTATTTATATAGACGTAAATAATCCTTAATAGTTTATATTATTTTACAATAGTCTTTCTTATCTTTTTTCAATATTTATAAAGAACAAGAAGATTCTAAATATAGTTTTAGAAGTATATCTAGCGTTTTATAAGATACTATGATTTGTTATTTTATTTTGGAGATATATAGCTACTTGAGATTGATATATAAACTTAAGATTGCTATATAGGCTTAACATTGATATATAGGCTTAAAAATATATTCATTAAAAGTATATTATATAGAATATAGTTATTAAATTAAATAAGATCATAGGATTTACTTCTTTGTAGAATATTTCCTATTTATTATAATTTTTATACTTTATATATCTTATTTTGCTAGGTGTACAGTAGTATTATTCTAAGTATTTAATCTTAATAAAAACTAAAGTTTAATTATAAGACTAATTATATTTTATATATAAAGCCTGTTCTCATAATAACCTAGAGAGTATATATTGAAATATTAGAATATTAAATACTTACCAAAACTATTATAAAGGGTTAGACCCTGAATTCCCTTTAGATTATTAGGATTAATTTCTCTTAAGGTTAGAGTTTTACTACCTTAAGTATGTAGTAAAATAATATTAGAATATTAACTTTACTTTATAATCTAGTTGAATTAAAATACTATACAAGTTCTTTAGTCTTCTCTACTCCTTTAGATATATTAAATAATATTAATATATCTAAAAAGTAATGTTTAGATAAGTATTTAGATTTTCAGCTACTATAAGTCAAATTTATTATAGCTAAAGGAATAGTATTTTAAAAATAGTTGATCTAAATATAAATAGAGTAAAGAAGTAAAGACTAAAGTAAAGTTAAAAGAAGGAGAGGTATAATTAGTTTAATAATATAGTTAAAAGAAAGGGTATTATAAAGGTATTTTTAAGACGTTAATAGTATTAATATTAAAAGAGATATATAGAGGCGTCTTAAGATAGGTAGTACTATATATATATTTAAAAGAATATATAGGGTTACCTTAAGATATAGAATACTATATATATATATATATATATTAAAAGGATTGAAAAAAGGTTTTTGTATATATAAGCTATATTTAAATTTTATAAAGGAAGGTTGTTAAAATTATTATAACTATTTGATTTCAATAAAAGAGAGGTTTAGGTATTTGAAAATACTAAAAGCTAGACTTATAATTATAAGAAATTAAAGAGGCTATCTAAAGAAGCTTCTAGGTATTATATAGAAAGGATATAAGGAAGCAAAAATAGCTTATCGTATTATTATTAAAATATAGAATATATAGGATATTTAAGCCTTTGAAATATTACTTTTAAGGTATAATATGTAGTTTAGCTTTATAGCCTATGTGGCTATATATATTTTATTATATAGCTCCTCCTAAAGGGGCTTCTAGATATTATATAGAAAGTATGTGAAGAAGTAAAAATAGTTTGTCTTATTACTACTGAAATGCAGAATATATAGGGTATTTAAGTTCTTCAAATGTTACTTTTAAAATATAGCTTACAGCTTAGTTTCGTAGCCTATATAGCTATATATATTGATTTATAATATAAAAGTCTTGATAATTTGAGTGGTTGTATTAAAGGTCTTTAATCTATTTAAAGTCATATACCTCTTGGGAACCCTTTAAAAGAAACTATACCTAATAGTTAGCTCTTACTTTATAAACCCTATAGATACTACTAATACTAAGGAACTATTTAAATAGAAGAAACCTTAAGTAGTAAATATAGTTAGTTAATATAATTACTAATAAATAGGGAAAGTATAAACCTATCTATTATAATTACTTCTTTAAAAAATCGTAATCAGTTATATAATACTAATACTAACTAGTTAGTAGTACTTATTACTAGCTATTAGTAGTTACTAGCTATTAATAGCTAATAGTAAGTACTAATAGCTAGTAGTAGTTATCATACTTAGTTTACATAATCGGCAGGAATACTAGTCATAATTACCCGCCGCAGGATTTAAACCTACTACTCTTGCTATAAAACGGTAAAAGCTAGCTAGATGTTAAACTACTACGTTAAGTAGGAAGTCTTAATAATTTAAAGAATAAAGAATAAATATATAGAATATATCTATTATAATAATACTAGTAGAAGTATAATACTTTTCCTATCTCCTCATTCAAACTATAGATAAAACAATATTACATACTAATAATTAAACTAACTTCTCTAAACTAGAAGATAACCCTATAGAATATCAAGTATAAGAAGTTATAAAGAAATAAAGAAAAGATAATAATAAATACTTCTTTATAAAGTAAATTAAATAGCTTATAATATATAATATATAACAAATTATAATTAATCTGAATAATAGAAATAATATATAGAAAGCTGTTCGGAAATTCAAAAACTAAATACTCCAATACTATGGAACATAAGATAATTAACCTAATATTAATACTAAGCACTTAGTAATAACATACTAAAAAGGAAATAATTCTATTAACTGCTCAAACAACTTAAATTTCAAATTAAAAAAAACATCCCTAAACTAGAATTATTAACTTAAATACTATTCTAAACATATATGCCCAAACTCGGAAAACATATATACCCTAATAATAATACAGTTAGAATATACAAAGCAGTATTATCTCTATATTTAGAACCTCAATATATTCTTACAAACATATCCCTAATTTCTTTCAATAGAAATAACAAGAATTACAAATACTATACGTATAATAAATAGATATTATAGATATTATAGATATTATAGCTTGCTTGGTAAGAAGAACCTTGTTATAATAGTAGCTTCTTAGTTAGAATAATCTTTTAGAAATACTAACTTTAAAAATGATAGACCTCGAAGTTAGAAAGTAATAATTACTAGATATAAAAACTTTGAAATAGATATAATAATACTTGAATAAATTTTATACTTCTTTATAATACATTCCTCTTTTGAAATACTATTTTCTGTCAGTTCTCTTTTAATACTAAATATAATGGTATTGTTGAAAATAAAACAATACTAAAGATTTATGAAGTAAATCTTAATAGATAGAATGTAATTATCTATAGTCAATATAGCTATATAAGTATTACTAATAATATAATAGAAGAATGATAAAATAATATCTCTAACTTTGGATTCTCTACTCTTATTATAATCTTTATTGTCACTATTATACAATAATAGTAAATTAAAGCTATATATATTAAGATATATAATAAAACTATATTAGAGATTAACTACAAGAGATAATTTAATAATACCTTAATAGTATTATAATAAACTTAAAAAGTTTATACTTAAGGTAAAAGCTGTTGATTAAACTATAGGAGTAAGATTTATATAGAATCATATTAATAATATCTTATATAAGCCTTAAGGCTTAAATCTATAATATACCTCTTATTATTCCTCCACTTTATTACTACAATGATAGTTAGTATTGATAGCTTTAATAATATACTACTAACTTCTAACTCTCTAAGTTAACTTAGCTAATTAGGAAAACATATCTAAAATTTCAATTTCGTCCCCTAGATACTATTATTATCAGATAGTTCTATTAATAAGAAAATTTAAATATTATTAATATCAAATAGTTTTATTTAAAAGAAAGTTAATATTATATTTACCCTAAATAATCTTATATTATATTTCTTCTTTTAATAATTTATAAGAAGCCTCATTTTTCGCTTTTTATATAATTCTACTATCGGTTATACCATACTATAGGATATACAGTAACCGTACGCACTGCTATATATATAGCAGTATGCCCTCCACGCCCTACTAGTAATAGGTACTAGGCACCTAGTACTAGCTATAGCTAAACGCGTAATAATTAATAAGTAATTACTATACTGTAGATCTAGAGCTTTATATAGTACGACATACTATATAATATAATAATAATAATAATAATAAATAACTAGAACACTAATTTGCACCTATATAGCAAGATTACATATAGTATGTATTACCCTCTAGATTAACCAATACTAATTAATAGTTAACTTATCTATTACTACTATACTACAGATTAATAAAACTAATTATAATAGAAGAAGTAACTATAAAAAACTATACTTAAGGTTTATATAAAGTGAAAGATTATAAGACTAACTACTTAAATACTTCAGATTCTCTTTACTTAAGTATTCCAATTAGGATATTTTAAAAAATATACTAATACTTTAGAAGACTTTTATAAAATTTAAATAGAAATATTATATTAAAAGCCTTTATTTTAATTAAACTAAAGTATACTCCTAGTAGTATTTTTAAAGAGTTTTCTAAATTTATATCTTTAATTATTACTTCCTAGAATATATTTAGTAAATATAATAAACCCTATTAAGGTTCGTTAGACTTCTATAATACTAGAGATTTATAATATCCCTAGCTTTAACTCCTTAAGATTTATATAACTTCTTGAGATATATTTTTACCTTTTTTTTTATATAGATAAATAAATCTAATAATCTTGTTATATTATTCTAATTTCTATAATAACGTCTAAATTACTAGTTTCTAGAGAAGTATTTAGTTTAAATACTTTTTTAATAATTATAGCTATACTAAGTAATATTTCTATACTTATAAAGTTTTATTAATATTTAGATCTAATGCTATTTGGATGGATTTAAAGTCTTAATTATAAGAATTTTATAGATAAAGATATTCTTATTATTTCAATATATTTAATATATTAAATTATATTTTATAACTATTTAAAGTTATATAGTTATAAGCTTTTTTAGATATTTAAAAATAACTTTAAAAACTAGCTTATTATAATATAATAATTTATAAATATTTAAATTACCTACTATATTTAAAACTACTTCTTCTTCTATAGTATTAAACTTAATATAATTAAAAAAAAGAATTTTAGTATTTTATATTAGATTACTTAATAAAACCTATTTATTTTTTAGATATTTAAAGAGATTACTAAAACTAGTAAATATAATATTTCCCTTTAGGTAAATATTAAAAAGTTCTTTAAGTAGTTTAAAAACCTTATAGAAGGTAATTAAGAAGTTATACTATTTATCTATAAAATTAAACCTAAAACTTAAAACATTAAATCTATTTTAGCTTTCTTATAAGTAATAGAAAAAAAATAATAGTAGTGTAATTAATTAACTTATATATCCCTAATACTAATACTATACTTCTAATTCCCCTTATTAATTTTACTAATATATAATCTTTCTAATATAAAACCTCTTTATATATAAGAAATAAATTATATAATAAATAAATAACACAGTATACAGTCTAAATATAGGTTTTTAAAAAATATAATCTATTTAAGCTAAAGTAAAGCGCTCGAACGCATATAAATAGAACGGTTAAGCCTTATATAAGTTAGTATAGCTATATAGTAGCTTTAGTACTATACTTATTCTTACATACCCCCCTAGTGGTAGAACTACTGGAGATACCTTTAAATCCTAAGTAACATGTTATTACAAATGAAATAAAGTAATTAGTATTCAAAATAATCCTTTAAATATTTGAATAAAAGAAATTATTTATTATAACAAACCTATTATACTTTATTATATATTCAACTATTTTTATAAGTATTAGTAGGAGCGTTTAGCTAGCTCTTTCTAAAGTTGATAATTATATTTTATTTCAGTATACTAAAACAATCCTCTTATTATTTTTCATTGCTATTTTCTTTCTTTTTACTTATCTTCTTCTAGTTTGAATAATAAGCGTCAGTACGAAGCTGAGGTATTACGTCTTAAGACTTTTATTTATTTCTATTTTACTAAGTTCCCTAATCTTTAAAAGTACTTACTACTATCTCTACTATTTAAAACTTTCAATATACTAAAATCAAATAGTTTTATCTAAAAGCTAGTTCCTACTTCAAAAAAATCTACTATTCTTAGTAGTTTGAAATATCTTTATAATTATTTTAGAAAAATTCTTATTCTTAAATTACCTTCTAAAAATAAAGAAGATAACTTAATTAGTAACCCTATAGTTAAAGATTAAGAAGAAGAACTTGAATTTATTATAAATAAAGAGGAAAATAATAAAGATAATATTAATAAGCTATTTAAATCTCTTAGGAAGTATATTAAAATAGCTCTAAAGTCTATAAGGAAGTCTATTTAAATTAGAGATTAGGAGATTTTATCTAAAATAAACAACTTTAAATATCAACTTAAAAATACTAAATATTAACTAGTTAAGTTAAATAAGAAGTTTACTATAAAAGGAATTCTTATAAAATCTACTCTATTTAAAAAAAGTAATTTAAATAAAATTACTAAAAAGTATGAAAATTGTTTTTTTAGATAAAAATAATGAGTAATATTTAGCTAGTTTAAACTATTCCTTATACTATTTACTACTTAAATTTTATTCTCTCCTATAAAAGCTATTTTTATATTATTAGTATTAAAAGTAAAGATTTACCTTCTATTTACTATTATTAGTATAAATCTAAATTAAGAAAATATTATATTCTAATTTCTAATTAGACTTATAAAATATTTAAAAAATATCTTAATACTATTTAGATCTTAGATAATAATATAATAAGTAATTTAACTTAAAATTAAAATCTTAATTCTAAATCTAATTTTTTTATAATAAAAAAATAAAAAAATTAGAAATACTAAAAAGCTATTTTAAGTTGTATTTTATTCTTAATAATAAAAAGAATTCAAATTAGTTTTCCTTAAGAGTAGAAGTATTTCTAATTCTACTACTAAAACTCTAGTTATTATATAACTTACTATTATTTAACTATCTTAAATATTACTCTTTATCTAATTTCCTACTATTAAGCTATTTATCTAACTTCTTAATATTTTAATTATTTTAACTAGATCTCTTATTAATTAAAATTCTATTTTTTAAATAGTTCTTAGTAGTTTTAAAAATTAGAGTTTTAGTTTTAATATTTTAATAACCAGATATAATAAATTTCCCCTATTTCTTAGATAGGTTTTAATATTAGCTTTTGTCTTAAGAGATATAATTAATTTTCTATACCACTCTAAGTTGATTTGTATATACTAATTACTACTTCTTACCCATTATTTAGAGTTCTAAATTTAAATAATCTATTTTAAATTAGATATAAGTTTAAATAAAAAGCTTTATTCCTTATGAATAACTTAAAAAGCTCTACTATATTCTAACTTTCTATATAGATATAATTAAAACTCTTTATTAAATAGTTAAACTTTAAGAGTTTAGATTACTTATATATATTATTTAAATAGTTAGGAATAGCTCTAGGAAGCTTATTAATCTATTTTAATCAGTCTTAAGAATATTATTAATAAATTTATAA